>JAODUP010000194.1:222500-232500 GCA_025642065.1 Paralvinella palmiformis | reverse complement strand
AGATCCAGAGATATAACAGGCTCCACAGCCAGCAAGCAGACGCCCCACAGGGCCACGTTTAGTATCCAGAAGGCATCCATTGTATCGAGAGCACCAAGTGTCACTAGTTTATGACCACCATCGTACCGGCGAACGACCCGGCATCAGTTCACAGATCCCGGTGCGAGTATCAGCAGACGATCGTAGGACGCATCAACACAAACACTACACAGCACCAGGATCAGCAGCAACCACGGCCGCCGCAAACACAACAACAACAACAACAACGATAGCGGGATCAAATAATTCCCAGCATCTGGTCAACCATCTGTTCCGTGGTTGCGTCGGCGCATTTTTCAGCTACCGCCTGAAAACAATGAAAACGAAAAGTGGCTTATAGTCGGCGATGAGAGCGCCACCAGGCGGATAAAACATGATGATGATGATGATGTAAAAAACAGTCAGAAACGAAACGGTCATGATCGAATGCGGCGAAACACGATCTACGATTTGCGGTGTGTTTATACCTGACCTCTATTAACCGCCGCCTCGGTTGCGTACGGTCGGTCACGTGACTCCCCCGGTGTCGCATGATGTCTGACCTGGACAGACGCGGCGGGGAGGAAATGCCAAAAAAAAATTAAAAATAGCAAAAATTAGCTAAAAAATTCCACCTTTCTGCCACCGGTTTCGCTCAAAGTAGCTCTCTCTCCGGCGAAATTATTTCTGGCACCGAATACACGTCGGGAGCCCGAGTCCGGATAAACGGTATCAGGATCGGTCCGGATGCCTGGACGGGTGCCCCGATAATTTGCGATCCAATTAAAAGTAATCCGGAATTATGGTCATGTGTTCTGGAGTATCTTGTTTTGATACTGACTCATGCTGATAAGATATTGTTGCCTCGGGGCATGAAAAGAACACCCCACCCCCCCACCACAACCACCATCACCCACCCACCCAGCTAACAAAGAGAGATCAGGAGTTAAATTCTATTATAATCTAAAAATGCGTCGCTTAAATGGAATTAATATTACTCGATTACAAACGAGGGTCCGTTTTGAAGAAATCCCAAATGAAAGCTGTAAGTCGAGAGAGAGAGGGGGGGGGGGGAGAGAGGGGAATAAAGCCCCGAGCCATATTTCATAATTTGTATAAATGTATTTATTTGTGTATTGCTGCCTCGATTATGAAATATGACTTCCGAGCTTTAAATACACACCGGGGAAGAGAAAGGTAATTTTAGTAATTTCTATAAAAACAGGAACACACACACACACACAGACAGACAAGCGCACACACACACAGACACACACTTGTCAGTATGAGTTGGTTAATCAAATTAGCATATATTAATATATATAAAAGACCGTTTCATTTTAATTAGAAATATATGACTGGAGATTTTTAATTCATTTTGTAGAGTGTACTCTGGGACACCGAAGCTACATCATTAGATACATACAGTGTGTACAGACACTGGCTAGATAGTGGTACCTGTATTGATAGACCAGACTGTACTTGCAGACCACGTATTGGTAACCCACCGATATGGTAGACAACCGTATTGGTGGACTAGCGATGCAGTAGACCCCGTATTGCTGAGCCAGTGATACAGCAGACCCGGTATCGGTGGACCACTGATACGGTAGAGCCCGTACTGATGGAGTACCGAGGCAGCGGAGCCCGTACTAGCAGACCACCTCTACAGCAGGTCGTGTTATGGTAGACCTCCGACAAATCCCTGATACAGTGGCGCCTGTCCTTGTAACCCAGCTACGGGAGAAAGTGTACTCTCAAACAGAATTAATTAATGTTCTCTCTCTCTCTCTCTCAAAACCCATCTTCCCACTCTCTTCCCTATTCCCTCACCCCTCCCTCTTCATGCGAAAATCCCAAACAAGAATATAATGTTTACGTGTACATGTAGTCATGAATATTCATAACCGAAGTACAAAACAAACCCGAAACCCGTGCCCCGATAACAATAAATAATATATTCCGTTCATACAGTGACCGAACTACGGCCAATAACTTATTGTATTCACATTCATTCATCACACGAATGACACAACGGCGACCGAGGGGGGGGGGGGTAGGTGGCGGCGGACGGAGGACGAGGTGTACTGGCCGAAAATAAATACGTAACGGCGATTAAAAACGAACACGTCTTCTCATAGATAATTATGTAACAGCATCGAAATGGAATGTCTGCGAGTCTACGGATGTTTGGCTGGGAGTGTTTGAGAATGTTTGTGGTGCTTGTGCATTGTGTGTGTGTGTGTGTGTGTGACAGAGAGAGAGAGAGAGAGAGAGGGTGTGTGTGTGTGTGTGTGTGACTGACCTAGCATTGCTAGTGAAACGACACCGGCACAATTGCTAATCTAACCTCTGGCCGATTCATCAGGGAACTATAATTACAGTGGATTACAACTTTTTATGCCGAGATTTTTAATGTCGCGCCAATCCATGTATATGTGAGTGTGATCGTGCGTGCGTGCGTATGTTGATACGATAATTTCCCCGTACCCTCACGTTCACACATTCTACGTAGATTTCACGTATGGCTCGTATACATCAACAGCACTCCTCTCTCCCCGAGCTACCAACACCAGTAACACGCTCAACTACCCTAGATCTCCATAAATCCCCCCCACCGCCACATTACACGTACTACGACTCCCAATATGGTAACAACTCAACAGCCCCGGCGGTATAAGCCAAAGATCAATGATCTATATTGTCTATGTTCCACTCTCGGCCCAATGTTAAGTGGTTAATATCAATAGAGAACTAACCTTGTTATAGAAGTGTTGATGTACTTATAACACTCTAACACCGGGACAATATGTTGGGATATGAGGGGAGACGGGAGGGGGGGGGGACCCAGGGGATAGGGGATAGTAGACGAGACTGAGCTGGACAGACAGACAGACAGACAGACAGACAGACAGACAGACACAGACATACACAGACAGACAGACACATACTGTCAGATGGACAAACAGATGGACAGACAGACAGACACAGACATACAGACAGACAGATAGACAGAAGAACAGACAGACACAGACAGACAGACAGACAGACAGACAGTGTCGATAGTGGTCTCGGTCGATGTCAGTAGTGCCCATTGTAGTGGTGTCGGTAATGGTCTCAGTAGTGGCCGCGGTTATGATATCGGTAATGACCGTGGTAGTGGTGTTGGTAGTGGTCGCGTCGGTAGTGGTCATGCTGTTGATAGTGGTCGTGGTAGTATTGTCGGTAATGGTAGTTATAGCGGTGTTGGTAGTAGTGTTGGTAGTGTTGTTGGTATTATTGGTAGTGGTGTCTCTAATAGTAGTGCCAGTGGTGGTGTCGGTAGTGGTCGTGGTAGTATTGCCTGTAATAGTAGTGTTCGTGGTGTTGGTAGTGTTCGTGGTAGTACAGGTAGTGGTAGTGGTGATGGTACCCTAGCCGATACACGGCTAACAGCCACCCATCATATCCAAACGTTGATGGCGCAGAGACTTTTTGTTACCATGACAACCTGTACCCTAGTACTTATCATCATCATGGGCTGATGGAGCTGAGCATCTCCTGGGGATATGGGGAGGGGGGGGGGTAACTGTGTGTGTGTGGGGGGGGGGGGAAATGAGTGAGTGGGGGTGTCGGATCCACTCCATTATATCACATCACCATTAGATGGTCACGATAAGTGGCCAAGGTACAGAGATGTTGACCATCACAAACCTCACACAGACCATCACAAACCTCACACAGACCATCACAAACCTCACAAACCTCACAGAGACCATCACAAACCTCACACAGACCATCATACAAGACCATCACAAACCTCACACAGACCATCACAAACCTCACACAGACCATCACAAACCTCACACAGACCATCACAAACCTCGCACAGACCATCACAAACCTCGCACAGACCATCACAAACATCACACAGACCATCACAAACATCACACAGACCATCACAAACCTCACACAGACCATCACAAACCTCACACAGACATTGCAGTTTAGACGTGCAAGGAAAGACCCGGGGTGTGCAAAGTTGTATACATAGCACAAGTGAATGTGTACGAAAAAGTGTTCGACATTACACATCAGGACATAACGTGCAGGGATAAACCATTAGTACTCTCTACCCCCCCCCCCGTGTAGATGAGCTTAGATAAGGTTACAATGTGATAAGGTCACTTTGTGATATAATAAGGTTACATAAGGTTAAGATACGGCCATTGTGTATATAGATATGAGCGCCTTAACACGCGGTAGGCAGATAAGGCGATGTTATAAGATAAGCTAATTATAAGATTACATGTTTATAAGGTAATACGTTTATAAGGTATAACAACGCCACGATCGCGAGACGGTCTGACTAACGTCATGTGACTAGTCACGTCCAATAAGGCGACCGTCATTAACCGACTATGGTAAGGAATTACTGCTTTATTTATAATAATAATAATGTATTTTTAACTTAAATGCCCTTCTTAGCTGTAGGTATTTAAATCCCGAAACATCAAGTCAAGATACCTATTTCAAGATCCTACCCCCGCGCTAAACGTCCCCCCCCCCAAATTAGCCGTATCCAAATGTTACTCAGCCGAGAAACGGAGAAAAGTTTTATTTACTGACGGATGAAACATCCCGCTCTCCAATAAAGTGCGTTACCTATAGTGTATCACAACAGCAGTTCCTCACTCCGTCAGTCAGTGACACAGATGATACTGACACAGATGATACTGACACTGACAGAGGTGACACCGACTGCGATCTGGATCTAAGCGAGTGCGCTGTATTTGACACAAACACTAATGGAGATTGCCGGGGACCGTCTCCACACGACACAAACATCACCGAGCTCGCCGACACGTGGTCTGATGGAGTCAACTTAAAAGGAGCATAGGGAATATAGGGGGGGGGGGGGGTGTCCGGCCATTTTCGTGATTCAAGATGGCGCCGAGAGGAAGGATGAGTGTTCTGACGAGGGCCAAGATGGTGATGCGCGGATCGGGATATGATATTGTTATATAATGGCGATTTCTCTCTCTCTCTCTCTCTCTCTCTGTGTGTGTGTGTGTGTGTGTGTGTGTGTGTGTGTGTGTGTGTGTGTGTGTGTGTGTGTGTGTGTGTGTGTGTGTGTGTGTGTGTGTGTGTCTCACAATAAGGCAGTGACATACAGAATCTCGAATCCTGAATTCAAACTCTGGACGGTTCATCAGGGGACTGTATTAAGAGAAGCGACATGTGTAATGTCTCACCAGTTTGTGCCTGTGTGTGTGCGTGCGTGTGTGCGTGCATGTGTATCAAATTAATACACCCAAATTATTGTATATCACAGACTGTAAGGTGGGTAACTCGGTAGATAAGGTAACAAGACTATAAGGAATATGAGCTCTATAAGGGTAAGACGTGAAATAGGGAAACTGGGTCATATCAAGTTCCATGGGAAATAGGTTAAAATAGGAAAATATGTCTATATAAAGTTAGTGTGAATTAGAGGGTATTCCGTAATCCTGTCACAAGACAACAATGATAATAGGATGTAAACAGTAAGGAAATATGAGTAAAATAGGATTATAATTAGACCGGGATATAGAGTTTAATGTTGGAAATAGGTCAAAATAGGAAATATAACAAGGGGTTTTAAGGTATTGATAATAAGGAAACTTGAGGAATTGCCAACTTATAAGGGAATGGTTTCTAAGTTAGCAGTGTGGTAATATAACAGTGTGGTAAGATAACAGTGTGGTAAGATAACACTGTGGTAAGGAAACAGTGTGGTACGGTAACAGTGTGGTAAGGTAACAGTGTGGTAAGGTAACAACACTGTGGTAAGGTAACACTGTGGTAAGGTAACACTGTGGTAAGTTAACAGTGTAGTCAGGTAACAATGTGGTAAGGTTACAATGCGGTATTCTAACAATGTGGTTAGGGAACAATGTGGTAACGTACAGGGCATGACAAGGAAACACCTTGGTATTAAATATTAGAGATACTACATGTTATTGTTCTTGCCTGATTAACAAATTCCATACTTAATTAAATTATCTCTCCACTCCCCCCTCTCTCTCTCTCTCTATATATATATATATATATATATATATATATATATTCGGTATAAGCGACAATATGGCGACAAAGTGTCAAAAGCATTAAACAACACAAGGCGCCAGATAACAGAACAGCAAAACAAAGAAACAACACCCAGTTAACACCTGACAGAACAACAAGATGGCGCTAATTAATTGCCTCCCGATAGCTCACCTGTTCCGTAAGCGGCGATGTCGTAATTAATCTGGGCGCGTAGTAATACAAAACCGCAAGAGGCCGTCAAATGCGGCAGCGCAATGGCTTGGCTAATAGTGAATAAGTGTTAGAGAGAAAGTAGGCCGGCATTGCGGTAAAATAAATGATTCATTCCGGTAGGGCTGGTTGGCAGAAATCTGGATCTGGGGGCAAAAAAGGGTTTTGCTACAGTGGTACATAGACAAGCAATTAATCCCACTGCAGTAGGCAACGAACCGGAATAAATCCCGACCGAGAGATTAGCCAACCGCGACAAATCTGGATCTATGGCATTCCTGCAAAAACAAACCGATCATCGGCAGGGGCGTCCGGACGTCCAGGATCCGGAATAAGGGGGATTTGAACGGCCGAACACGTGGCACCTATTGGCGGTCTCTGTGTGGCTGCGAGATCAATGAGGCCAGCCCGGGATCAATCAGATAGTTTCGGCTGATCCAGACCGACCGGTGTTGAGTGGTTTATGTCTGGGATCCCAATAGGCGACCCCCCTCCGGCCGACCAGAAGGCGGGAATCACTCATCGGCCTATGTCGTCTGCTCCGGTGATTAAGGGTAATTAAACCGGAAAGTGAGAACTCAATCTGGATCACCGGCAGCTCCAGGTGCCGGACCACGGCCACTTGTTTATAAACATCCTCATCTTACCGTAATCCTGTTAGCTCGTCTGGATCACCCACCGCTTTGATATCAATCCCGCGACCTGGGCGATTAGGGAACATCGCAGGGGTCAGGCGACTTCCGGTCGGTCGCCAAGCAACGCCGTTCATAATTACTTACTAAGCACGATAATTATAATCAGTAATTATGGCAGCGGCGCAGACGACCCTGTAACGTTTCCCGCCATTTAACAACGAGCGTAGGAGGTTGAGCGGACGCGTGAAAAAAATAGTGTGCGCCTAATATCGTTGCATCTCCCGTTATCTTTGAATCAATGAAGTGATAGATGGAGGCATCAGATACGACAGACGTGTCCAACGATCCAGAAATTACCTATGACCGACATCTTAGCCAGGTAACCAGACAACTGAAAACAATATTCGGGACTGTCTAAAAAAAGTCCGTCGAATCGGTCGGACGGCGTACGTCAGCACGGTAACGGAATCGGGGGACGCCACATCCGGGTAACTCGTCTCTCTTGTCTTCCTTGCCGACGAGGAATATGTCGGTGGCGTTAAGTTCGGATTTGTTACCGTATCCGGCGAAAACCGCCGAACTTCCGCCCGCCAATGATTGCGTTTCCATTCCGGAAGTGCCGCCATCACCTGCCCGGTAATCAACGGCTACAACAACAACAGCAACAACAGCAACAGCCGGCTGGGAAAAACCCACGACAGGGAGATATCCCAGAGACGACAACAGCCGGCGTCGTGTAAACAGGGCACTGAAGGATTCAACCTGGAACTATAATGAGTACAACTTCCTGTCTTAATACCGACTCCTGGCACCATTAACCAGTCAATGAAAGGAATCCTGCGGTGGGACTACAAATAATCCCGTTTTATCGGGATACATGGCACATGGTATCCGGTACGATGCCAGTCAGTGAGCGCGCGATCCAGACGGCGGCGTGCCAGCGCCGTGCCACTGCCGTCCGACCGGTGGTCCGTGTGATCCAGCGGAGGTGATCCTGAGAGATCCAGATCGCTCCTGAATGGCCAACCCGGCTACGGGCGATCCTGTAGGATGGCATCCTGGTGTAGTCCCACACGTCCTATAACGGGCGGACTCCGTTTATTATTATGATGTATCATTCGGATGTCAACTCAACTCCCACGGGGGTATACCCATTAGACAACAATCCATAACCGACCAACCGTAATATAGAATGTTACGCTGATCTCTGGATCAATTACACGGCATGAGAACAAACGAGATCAACAGTCAACCAACTGATGGATTCGAGCTCGGAATCTGTCAGTTTCTTCTTCACCACTTTATCATTGTGCTAGCGGGACCGAATGAAAATTTGGTCCACAGTCCTACCTCACTGCGGATAATCCGAACAGGACATTTTCCTCAACGCTGACGATCAAAGGACTTATCCATACGACGAACCATCGCCGCCGCCCTCAGCCCTGTGGAGTCCAAATCTGTTAATATAACCACATACTGTGTCGGTGGAGGGGTGGTGTTAGAATATGTCCTGGACCCTCATAGGTAAGGCCTTGCCTACACTACACGCCATCGAATCCAATGTTTTCTTACACTGTGGTGACGTGAGTCGCAGGACTGATACTCCCGTACGCGGTTCGGGCAAGTCCTTTGGGCCCAACCACCTGGTTTAAAAAGGAGGGGGGATGTGCATATGACGTGACATTGTACGTCAGGATTTATACACATAGTAGTACAAAATACTGTTACACAAGATCACGTAAAGAAGTCCCGTTCTGTGGTGGACTAAATCAGATTGATCCACCAAAAAGATCAAAGTAAATATTACGTCATAATATATTATATTTCCATCGTGTTTACTGAGGCGCGTTAAAGTAGTCTCAGCTATTTCAGTTTTGTGGTAAATTGGTTCTACTGTTTGAACTATCCATCAGGGGCCTGGGGTGCGGGACCACCCAGCTAGTGTGAGGCAACAGAAAGCCCCCCCCCCATATATATATATATATATATATATATATATGGGGGGTGTAATTTAAGATCAACCAAGTTGGGTTTCACCGGTTCCCGACATACGGGATAGTCAAGGCGGTCGCACCGGTTCGTCGTACGCAAAGGACGGCCTGCCTATGACTGTTTTATTACGGAATATTATTACAACGGGGTCAAATGTGAAATAGTCAATCTTCTTGTATTATCACTAACACTGATACGGTAGTCCATGACAGCGAAGTCCAATTTCATCATTGCTATGAACAGTCCATGTCAATACAGTCCTGTATTGACAATGCTGGTAATAAATAGGCCATGATGATACAGTCCTGTATTTATGACACTGGCGATAAAATAGTCCATATTGGTACAGTCCCGTATTGATAACACTGGTTATAATAACGTCTACGACAGACCAGTCCTGTTTCATCACCGCTAGTCAAAAACGCTAGCATAATCTTCCTCTACATCATCGATCGCGACAAACCAGTCCATGACACCATAGTCCAATACCAACGACAGTCCTCTGCTGCATTAATCCTATCACTGGCACATGCCACCGCCAATACTACCTGCTGTCAGTACAGTCCCGTAGACTAGCCAATGACAAACTAATACTGCGCCAAAGAGGGGGGTGGGGTGTTCCCAGTCCATATTAAAATAGTCCCCAGATATTATATATCCATTCCGAGTTCGTTCTATAAAGATATTATAATTGACTAAAAATTATAACTACAACGGTAAATAAAGTTAGCATGGATATTGATCCAGATGGGAGAGGGGGGGGGGGACGTGGGGGTTGAACTGGAGCGGGCAGGGATGGTTTTGTCTCAACTCCCTATGCAGCATATCCTAAATATTGTTATCCGAGAGACTGTTATCAATAAACCACAGTAGGCAAGAGTTGGTGATATATATATATATATATATATATATATATAGTTCACTTGGTACTAATAGGCTGGTTAAAACAAAACCATTACAGATGGTAATGGGGTGTCAGTGGATATATAGAAGGGGGGGGGGGGTAATTCTCTCTCTCTCTCTCTCTCTCTCTCTCTCTCTGTGTGTGTATACTCCCAAAGCTAGTGTTTTACTGA
>JAODUP010000194.1:215000-217500 GCA_025642065.1 Paralvinella palmiformis | reverse complement strand
GACGTAATCGTGCGAAATTATTCTCATAAATATTTCTATTCTTGGCAGGAGCGATTGTTTTACCAATCGTCTTTTGGTATCAACGGAGAGAGAGCAAATATTTATTTTTAAAGAGCACGGGGGAAAAAACACGCCGAAGAAGGCGAGAAGGAAAAAACACGCGAGAAAAACACAGAAAACGAGCTCGCTGAAAATGGGAAAACTTATTTCAGCCAAAGATAAGACGGGAACAGATAGGGACGAGTTTAATATGTCATGTTGGCCGGGTGTGAACGGCTTGTACAGGGCAGCCAGTGAACCTCCCGTACGGGTTTAAGGTTGTTAACGGGGCAGGGTTGGTTATCACCCTGTATGCAGGGTAGGGTGGGAGAGCCCCATCCGGGGGATAGGATTTTAATAATGTGTGTGTGTGCGCGCGTGTGTGTGCGCGCGTGTGTGTGAAGACCCTGTACGCGATATACTGTAAATACCCTGCCCCGTGTAGAGCAGACTACAGGCAGGTGAGCAGGGTAGCCCACGAACGCGTGTGTTGTTTGGATAATAGGAACATACGTGGTAATGGTGTGACATAAAAACACCGTGAAAATATGGTATAGATGTCTTGGTATAAAGACCATAATAGTATTACATAAACCAATCATAATACCATCATTTAAATCCATTGATACGATGGTATAAATACCTTGATTGTATGTTATAAAGGTCGTGATTATATATCACGAACGTCGTGATACTATGGCGTAAACAATTTAATACGACGTCTAGCTTAAATTCACTGATAATATGGTCTAAATACATTGATACTGTTGTATAAACATCGCGATAGTGTGGTATAAACACTGGGATAATGTGGCATAAAAGCTATGACGTAATGATGTGAAGGTCGTGATTGTGCGAGGACGCTTTCTGTACCCGAATATAAAACCTGTCGTCGTCGCTAACATCCAAATAACACACACACACACACACACACACACACACACACAAACACACACTCTTCTATATTTTAGTACAGACAGATAATTAATGATCAATGTTTATTTGCCCACAAGTCATCTCTACTACAGCGCATCTAGATATGTTTACATGGTGTGCGTGTGTATGTGTGTGTGTGTGTGTGTGTTACACTGTTTACAATCAGCAGACCACATGGTGATGAAGGGGGTCTTATGATCCAACAAAGGATTTTTCCAGGATCCCCCCTTCCCACCCCATTTTCTCGCGTTCTCTAAATCTTCGTCATATAGTTAGAAAATTGCGTCCGCACCATTCTTCTCCTGAATGGTTTACTTCGGGATCGTTTTGGCGGCGGTCGGCGGTTATTTGAAGCGGTTAATTCCGGCGGTTGGTTATTTAAGGCGGTTATCTTCAGATGGTCATCTGTACGTATTCTCATCGACAGAGACTGAGAGAGAGAGAGAAATGAGAGGGGGGGGGGGGGTCGATTCCGGTCGGACGTCCGCCAGAGGGCGCTAGGCGTGAAGCCAATGTGGCCAGAAAAAGAGAATGTGATCATGGTGAGACATCTCTCAATGTGTGTGTGTGTGTGTGTGTGTGTGAGTGAGTGTGGGTGCGTTGCATAACACATCCGGTAATTAGCTGATTGGTTCATGTTCGGTGTGGCCGCACAAGTCCTTACGGGGTCATGAACGGATCACGCAATCGTACACATTGAGCTAATGTATGGCCACACACTAATGGAATTGTATATATCACACACACATATATATATATATATATATATATATATACATGTACGATACGTAAGTGCTCGTGAAATATACAAGTATACTAATGGCACTTGGGTTTACACATAGATGTATACAAAGGTGTGCATGCATTCTTAAACTGATTATTAACATATTTTTACCCAATTTTGACAACAAACGGTCAGCCATAAAAGGGATCTTTGTCAATATTCAACATCAGTCGGCTATTTGGCTGGGCAGCGCGAAATAATGACGTCTTCAATATGTGTACGTGAGCGTGCGTGCGCGCGTGTCAACACTGAGCATGAGCGCAGAATTTACTGTATAATTAATCAGTCACGTGGTAGCCGACTCAAAGTGATCCGTGTAAATAGAACCTTATTACGACGTTTCTATTCGCAGAAATCACTTAATTTATGCATAACTTATATGATATAAACGACAGAGTGACTAATTACAATAATAATAATAATAATTATTATTATTATTATTATTATTATTAGTTAAATCACCCGGAAAAGATATTAGCCACAAAGGAATTGCTTTAAACGGCTGATTGGACACGACCCCACACCAAACAAAAATGACCTCGTCTGGATTTTCATTACTGGATTCCGTCTGACCGTCAATGCCTTTTCAAACCGCTGCTAAAATACACACGTAAGCGCGCGCGTGCACGTGTCTTCATTAACTAAGCCACAATAAAGTGTCTGTATAATGTAATAACTCATTTGCGTTTTACCATGACAACATCATCAACAAGACGACGAAATCCCGGATGTTGGACGTAA
>JAODUP010000194.1:200000-210000 GCA_025642065.1 Paralvinella palmiformis | reverse complement strand
TGGCTCTCGAGAAATGGCTCGGGTTTTGGGTACACACACATCATCTATATATAATACATATAATACATATAATATATATATATATATATATGTGTGTGTGTGTGTGTGTGTGTGTGTGGTGCGTATATATATATATATATATATATATATGTGTGTGTGTGTGTGTGTGTGTGTGTGCATATATATATATATATATATATATATATATATAGGTGTTGATTGTGTTAAATAAAGTGGTAATATTGGTTTAGCTTACATAATTCGATATATCTACCGTTACAGGTGAAAAGGATTAAGCTTCTTGGTAAGTAATTGATCCGATTATAAACACGTGAAAGGTCACCTCAGCATGCTGAGGGGCATATATATATATATATATATATATATATATATATATCAAGACAGTGCTGACGTGTGAATGACGTATGACGGTTAGCGGGGATTACGTCGAGTTCATAAACCTCATGAAATTGAAAGTCAAACATTACGTCGAATTCAGTGTCTGACCTGTTGTCATAAATCATAAATCATAATTATTTTTATGAAAAAGCCGTCGACGTGACATCATTGAGACGAAAAGGGATAACGTTCGTCGAAGTGGCGAATCTCGGGTGGGGCTGGTGTGGGGGGGGGTGTTACTTCGGGAGTCGGCGCCGATTGCGGGTGAGCTGGCTATGAATGAAACAATGGAAGCCATATTTCAACGATCACCGCACTCGACTCCCTATATCTGGGTTGTATAACACGCGGCTTAAAACGGTATAACGAAGTTTGGGCGCGGGTTCATAAAACGCCTTACACCTGACAACTTAATGGCACAATCTCGTAAAAATCGACCATTATGACGGCGTCGTGGTATCGGGATCATAAAACCTCATCCGTATAACAACGACGCGCTACAGCGGCTCCATTACGACCAACCAGTGTAACAGATCAGTTATACGACCCAATATACGACCCCAGCGGTGTAACAGCCACCCCTTCGTACAACCCGAATATAGCGGTTTAATGGATAAAAGTCGACCTATGTTTCGAAGTTGAATTCGTATAACGCCGTGGTCATCAGTATAACACTGTGGTAAACAATGTAACGGTGTTGTTATCGGTGTAACGCCCTAACTCTATGAGTGAGATAATCTTCCTCGCTAGCATAATTTCATAAAGCCCTTAATTATAATATTATAACAGTGAAGCTTCATAAACTATTCTAGTATAACGCGCTCTCTCTCTCTCTCTCTCTCTCTATATATATATATATATATATATATATATATATATATCAGAAACCCATAAAATATCAGTATAGTAATCCATCCCCGGGGAGAGTCACACCCCCTCCTCACCCAGTCTGAGGGGTTTCCCGATTCTACACAGTATATTGTAACATTATGGATTTATATAAGTGCCCTCTTTGAACTTGCCCAGACTTGTCCTATATACTGTAAGCTTTTGTGTATACTCTAAGTCCTTGTCTATAATGTATGACCTTGGGTATAACGTATGACCTTGGGTATAACGTAAATGCGTGTGTGTAACTATTTGTAAGCCCGTGTATACGGTAAGTCATTGTATATAATGTTAGCCAATTTATTTACCGTAGGTGCCTATATATAATGTAAACCCATGTATATACCGTAGGTTCGTGGATATGGAGTAAGGCCATGTATATACTCTAGGTTCTTGCATATAATGTGAGCCCATGTATATACCGTAGGTTCTTGGGTATGATGTAAGCCCATGTATAAAGCGTAGGTACTTATGTATAATGTAAACTCATGGATATACTGTAGATTCTTGCCTATGATGTAAACCCACGTATATACCATAGGTTCTTGTATATAACATAGACCCTTGTATATACTGTAGATCGTATATTATATCGTCTTATTATGGAATGTAAGTCCTTGTATATACTGTAAGCTATCACTCTAACAGAATTATTATTATTTAATTTTCGAAAACTATTGTACGGTTCCTGTGGATTTATTAAATTTGATCACCATCATCAGCCTCACCATCATCATCATCATCATCACATACATCATCATCAGCAGTATCACTACCACCTCCACCATCACCACCTTTACAAAAATATCTCAGAAACAGAACTCAATATTATAAACCAGTATTACAGTGTTCGCTAAACATATAAAAACAACAGCCAGATTAACAACATCATTAACACCGCAATTAACAGCATCATCAACGGAACGATTATTCCGGTGATTAACGACAATATGAAAACTCGAAATGAAGTGAAATGGACGATGGGAATAGTCCGCTTTATTCGAAGTGCCATAATCATTCTTAGCGTTTTAACGTTTTGCGTCTGTGCGGTCAACGTTTCACACATTTCAGTATTCCGGCAACCCAACCCTCCGACAACTCAATATTTGAAAAAATCAGGTGTTACGACAACCCGATGGTCCGACAGCCCCAAAACCATACAGCACAATGGCCAGATGTCCCCCCCCCGCATTCTTGACAATAAGCGCGGGGTATTCTGATAGCTGGATGTCCCTACTCTTTGGAATTCACTCTCTGAACATGAAATGGTCATCAAATAACATAGTATCTTTCCGTCACCATTTAAAAACTCACCACTTCAGACTTGTTTATCCTTCCTAAGTTTCCTTGCCATCTGATCTTTTGTTGAAAGATTTTACATCGTACACCGACTATGAGTTTGCCGAATCCCTGTATTAGGTGTCTCACTGAGCTCGATTGTTTTCGAGGATATTGGTGCAATAGAAGTTTGTAATTTTTATTATTATTATTGTGTTCCTACAGCCTCGTGTATCAAAGTCCGGGTATTAAACCGTACACCGTCAGTCACTGTTGTCACGCTGACGCCAGATGAGTCACACGAGGTGTGACGGGATGTCCTCCTCAAACGGTACTCAAACACTCTGTACACTTTGTAATGTTGGTGTTTATGACCACTTTTGTGTACGTTGTAGGCTAACTGGGCCGAACGACTCCTAAAAGTAATGAGGCGAAGTGAAACATGAAACACCCTTTAGACATATAGCCAAGTCGAGATTTGAGCCCAATTGGTAGAACTTTTGAGTTGTTTTCTTTATCTACCGTCAGATGTCGCTGTAATTGGGTAGAGGACCTCTCTCAATGGCAGTCTATAACTGGCTGTATACATATCTTAATATCGCGCTATAATTCACGCACTCACGCACGCACGCACGCACGCACACATTGC
This sequence comes from Paralvinella palmiformis, assembly GCA_025642065.1. NCBI lineage: Eukaryota > Metazoa > Annelida > Polychaeta > Terebellida > Alvinellidae > Paralvinella > Paralvinella palmiformis. The sequence continues at coordinate 206,786 of JAODUP010000194.1, read as the reverse complement.
CTATCATCTATCCGACACCCAATCCCTAGTTTACTGGGTGAAAACAACTTCGTTGGGATATATCAGTTGACTGAAGATTGTGCTGTCGGAATATTGGGCTCTCGCAACGTCGAGATGTCGGATCGTTAGATAGTCGGAACACTGGACAGTCAAACGTATAATATTATCCATTTTACAGCATATCAACAACACGAACCCATCCCCGTTATAACGCCTTGTTATATCAGTATAACAAATTGGTACAGCATCAGTATAACAAATCAGCGTAATAAAAGTATAACAAATCAGTATGGTATCAGCATAACATATCAGTGCAGGAAATAATGTATCAGTGCAGGAAATAATGTATCAGCGAAATTAATGTCACCATCTATATCAGTATAATTTATCAATTATAACACGTCTGTCGTATCACACTCAGTGTTATTAAACAGATCTAGACAGACTTTATAATATTATATCGCATTTGGTAGAATAGGCACACCCCTGGGGCAACGATGGAGAGACAGGGGGTGGGAGGGGGGGGGGGGTTAGGGTGGAGGCGTGCGATAACAAAATCCACCCAACCCACCCCGCTTTATCAGTAAAACATATCGATATATCAGTGGTAAATAGAACGTTTGTCGGTTGGGACACGTGACCCGGCCTAGGGGCACGCAGACGATCAACCAGTTATGATATTAATAATTAATATTTCCCCCCTCCCCCGAAAAAAAAGTGGCACATTATCCTCGACAGAAAATAATAATAATAATAACAACAATAATAATACCAGCTAGTTGTCGCCATTTGTAAATTGATCCTAGATCACCTGACATAATGTAACATTGTAGTGATTAAAAATATTTGTTTTTGGCTTGCCATAGCACGGAGATGGATCACGTGGTGTGTGATTAAAGAAAAACCCCGGTTATTGGTAAACAGTAGCTCAGTGGGTGATACGGGAGGTGGGTAGAATATTAATGGACGGCAGGGTGAGCGGATGGGTGTGTGTTTGTGTGTATGTTTGTGTGTGTGTGTGTGTGTGGTAAATTTATGGTAGAATGATCGAAGCCTCTGTGGATGTAGGTGTCTGCTGCGTCCCGTACGGCAGTTGGGGGGGGGGGGGTACGCTGGTATAAATGTTAAGGCGTATAAGCGTACGTTTATTGTTGTTATTTCAAGTAAGTGTACGTGCATGCCAGTTTCAAGGTTCGTACACGGGCACATACCCCCCCCCCCCTTCTCAAGGATTGTCTCTAGAACGGTTTATACAAACACAAGATTAAAGGGTTATCATTTGTAAAAGGAATGACATCAATCTTTCCATAGATCTATCAATCAATCAATTAATCTATCTATTTTATCTATCTATCTATCTATCTATCTACCTTTCTATCTACCTACCTATGTATATATCTGTCCATACACCTACGAACCCCAAAACGCAGACGCCACACTAACCTCGACCCGTATATATTGACCTCATTCTGCAACAAGTCCTCAGCTGGCGTCATCACCATAGCAACCATCACCAAGGGATACCTAGAGGCCATGGCAACGATTTTTAACAGCCGTTATTGGCTTTGGGCGTTAGCCACACAACACACACACACACACACACCTAGCCACGATAATGGTCTCCTCAAAATGGCCTTAAATAACAGAGACCATTCGATGTACCCTTAGACTGTCTTTGTTTGGGCTTAGGAACAGCCTAAACTAAGGCATGTCTACTACTTCCGGTTGTTAGGGCGTGGCTTATTGGAAACAATGTGACTGATATGGTATAACAAGACCGATATGGTATAACACGACTGGCGTCGTATAACACCACCTGTAGAGTATAACACCACTTGTATGGTATAAAACGACTGGCGTGGTATAACACGACTGGTAGGGTATAACACGACTGGCGTGGTATAACACGACTGATATGGTATAACACGACTGGTAGGGTATAACACGACTGATATGGTATAACACGACTGGTAGGGTATAACACGACTGGTAGGGTATAACCACGGCGGTGTAAAATACTTTATATTTAGATTTATGTATGCATAACTTTATTTATGTATAGATTTATTAAGGTATATATTTCAAAGGATGTTTAGATGTCGTTGTTCCGAGCCAGTGCCACTCTATGCGTATACTAAAACACACTCACACGCACGCACGCATGCACGCACGCACGCACGCACATAGACACATATCCATATAACTAATAAAGTGACAACGACACCCCACAATTAGCCATTTTCTCGAGAGAAATTAGCTCCGTTATAGTAAAACGTGAAAGAAAATACTCCGTTCTAGGGTTTATCGAGCGATTCAATTACACACACACACACACACACACACACACACCTCTCTCTCCCCCCCCCTCTCTCTCTCTCTCTCTATATATATATATAGTGTATATATGTATGTGTGAATGTGTTTGTATTATGTTACATGTAATAAAGGCGTGCTTGTTTGTTTGTATGTATGTATGTATGTATGTATGTTTGTGTGTGTGTGTGTGTGTGTGTGTGTGTGTGTGAGCGGGCGCGCACGCCATATGTTACATGAAATATAGTTTTATTTATTAAGAGGATGTCATATCCAGCTTTAAATTTCAGTTTAAATGCCAGAATTGTCCAGTTACACCCCCCCCCCGCTGTATGTAGCAAGAGACGACTATAGGGAGCCCTAACATAAATGAGTTTTATAAACTGATATATAGTTTATCCCTCACTCACCAACTGACTTACTAACTTCATAATATATCACTGATTATGAATAATAAATGTAATAATAATAATAATAATAATTTTATTATTATTATTATTATTATTATTATTATACCAAATTTGTATACCTCCCTATACAATATATAAGAAGATTACTCTATAAACAAATTCCGTAAAAAATCATAATTATTCATAAATAGTATAAACAAAGAAACACAATAGTTTATAATGAAGGGAGAGGGGGGTGTAGGGGGGGGGATACAATAGTCTACTAAGACTTAAGAATTATAATTTCCTTCGAAATAAAGAGGCCTTTTTTCAGTGTGAGGATTTGCTGGTAAAACGCCTGGATGTCTTTTTGTTCTCCCGTACCGTTCACCTACATAATTGATATATTGTCGAGAGAGCGGTAAAGAGATCGATAAAAAATGCTCCGTCGTGGCGCGACGTCTATTGTCGCCCAGTCATGTGACAGATGCCAAAATACAAGCGAATGCTTTCACTGGCAGGATGTCGGTGACCATGTTATACAAGAATCCCCCTCCGACAAAAACAACATCTTGCATCCTTTAAACATTGATGTACGCCCATAGCGGACGACTTAGGGCTATATGACGGCACGCGCACAAGGATTGTGGTGCGTACGACTCTGTGTCTGTGTGTCTGTGTCTGTGTTTCTGTCTGTGTGTCTGTGTATATGCACGCGAAACCTTTTTTACAATAGTATGATTGAAGAGGCAATGGCGTAAAAAACATAAATAGTAAGTATTACATATGGACGATTCATCAGGGAAACACGAATACAATAGGGAGTCATGCACAATGCATTAAACTATGCATAAAACGTGTATTGTCTCATCAATTCCTTGACTGGAAAATAGGTAGTCCCATTGTGACCCACGTATCGAACGAAACTGTATATTGTAGACGCCGGATGTGCATCTACCGACAATACAAGATGTTTACCCGCAGGTAGAGCGAGACGCAGGACATAACCCCTATTCCAGAGTTAAACTTGCCCCCGACTTTATAACTTCTGCACACGGCCCGCGATTATGTCGTTTCAACTGCGGGTTGACCTAATTTCGAGCGAAAAAGTGACGGACCCTCTGCAGACACAAATATGGCGTGTAATGTACTTGCCACAATGCACAGTATATTCTGGTCAGGATGTGCTAGTGTTTCCGTACTGATTATTGTATCAGGGTATATTATAGGCTGGCGTGATTCGACGGACGATCCAATACCACAGACAGCTGGTGTCGTCTCCATTGTCAATGACTTGTGATGTGTTAAAATTTATAAAAGGCAAAATGATAACATGAACTTCGACCTCTGGTACGGGAAATGTGTGTTTTAGTAGTGGGCTAAAGTATATACAGACATATGGACAGACAGACAGACAGACGGACGGACGGACGGACGGATGGATGGACGGATGGACTGACAGACAGACAGAACCAGACAGACACGCACGCACGGACACATACACATTTGTGTACATCATTTTGATATAGTGTATCAACAACATTTTGAAATGGATTGTGTACATGTTTGTTCATTTACATATAATTATGGGATAATATATATATATATATATATATATATATATATATATATAATTATGCAGCATCATACTTTGGGATGAGCATAAATCTTTACATGATTAAGGTGTGAGGTGTACAACATTACGTTGTTGTCTTTCTACAACTATATGAGCCAGTCAGGGTACAACATTAAGTACCATTTAGCCTACCATGTACACAAAAGTGACCGTGAAACACCAATCATTATCGTGTTTGTGTATATATATATATATATATATATATATGTATATGTGTGTATTTGTATGTGTGTATATGTTTATAAAACATCATACAACAACATGATTAATGTGATAGTCATGGGGTCGGATCCGACATAACTCGACACATTCTCACAAATATATAATAAGTTAGCTTTAATAATTATAATAATAATAATAATAATAATGTATATTTAATAAAGCGCCCTTACTAGCAGGAGCCATTCAAAGGCGCTGTACAAATAATATGTAATTTAATAATACCCCAAATAATGTCTGTAAAAACCCTGTAATGATTTCAAAGATAATAATTATTTATCTGTGAAGGTGACCTTAAATAGGTGTGTTTTTAGAAGAGACTTAAAATTTCCAAGAGACGACGTATTTCTAATATTTGCCGGCAACTTATTCCACAAAATGGGGGCTGCAACACTAAACGCACAATCACCATATGACTTGAGCCGAGACACTGGCACCTGCAATAGTATCTGACTGGATGACCTGAGTTTTCGGGATGACTTTCTAATGGAAACCAGTTCACACAGGTATTCTGGCGCCATATCATTAATAGATTTATAAGTTATTAACAGAATCTTAAAATTTTTTAGTGACCCATTAGGGGTAATCGAAGATGTACCCATTTGTAATGCTGGTGTCTTTAGGGATTTAACACAATGTGGTGATGCCAAATATAAAATATTTGTTTTATTATCATTTAGTTTTAGAAGATTTTGAGTCATCCATAGCCGGATATCGGCAATACAATGTTCTAAATTCTTCAAGGAAGAGGAGAAATTTAACTCATTGTCAGGATCCAGTGATATATACAGCTGTGTGTCATCAGCATACAAGTGATATTTAATCCCATATCGCTGCGCAATGATCCCAAGAGGACGGGTATACATTGTGAAAACCAGATGACCAAGAACTGAACCCTGTGGTACACCAGATAACAAAAACTGAATGTCAGATAAAATACCATGAACAGACACTCTCTGGGAGCGTTGTTCCAGATAGGATCTAAACCATTCAAGTACTCTACCTGACAGACCAAACATGTCTTTTAACCTAGAGAAAAGTACATTATGGTCAACTGTATCAAATGCAGCAGACAGGTCCAGAAGAACAAGTATTACTGGCTTACCTTGATCAATTGACATCATAATATCATTTTTCACTCGAACCAAGGCTGTTTCAGTGCCGTGACCACTTTTATAGGCAGACTGTAGTGATTCATTAAGGTTATTATTGATTAAATATTTGTTTAGATGGAAAGCAACTGCCTTTTCTATAACGTTAGATAAAAATGTAAGATTTGAAACAGGTCTGTAATTGTTTAGAATATTACAGTCCATAGTGTGGTTTTTTATTAATGGTTTTACAAGGGCAGCTTTCATGGATCTTGGGAAAACACCCAGAGATAATGATTTATTAACTATATTTGTAATTGGTTTATCAGAACATCCAGACAATCTTTCACAAGCCATGTAGGCATAGGGTCAACTGCACAGAAAGCATTAGATGACTTTTTCAGCAACTGTCTGATATCAGTCTCTGTAAAAGGCTCAAATGTATCCATCATGGATATGCAGGACTCTTCTACCAATGGCTTACCCTGTGATAAGATGCTGGACTGGAACCCACTATGTATATTTAATATTTTTTGACAGAAGAAGTTATTAAAACAATGGGCCATATCTTTATCTGAGTTGATATTATTTGGGAGGACAGTTTGACTTTTATGCAATACTTTATTCACAACACTGAAAACAGTCCTTTGATTTCCCTTGGATGCTTTGATCTTTCTATTATAGTATTCAGATTTAGCAGAGGCAAGGGTATTTTTAACAAGAATTTTACTGACCTTGAACATTTCAAAATGAACACACAAACTGGTCCTGATCCACAGCCGCTCACAATACCTTTAGTCGCCAGGAGTGTAGAATTTGATGCTTGTACAACATTATTGGTTGTATACAACATTGTACAACATTAGAGTGTATTAGAGGGTGTACATATGTATAATACATGGTATGTATACAATGGTATGTATACAATGATATTTTTGACACAAATGCCGTTGATATAAATATTATGCTGTCAGTTATATGTAAATATTGCTGTTAAACTTGTATTATATAGTTAAAGAGATAGGAGGGTGTGTTTATACCAATATTGTTTAACAGCGTTATTCTACAAGAGAGAGAGAGAGAGAGAGAGAGAGAGAGGAAAAAAAAGGGAATATACTAATGTTATAGATATTTCTTA
>JAODUP010000194.1:190000-195000 GCA_025642065.1 Paralvinella palmiformis | reverse complement strand
ACCACAATCTGCCATATTATCGCCCGTCGTATTTTTCCGTCCGAGGTTTGACTCAATTCGGACATTTTCCGACCGGAAGTTATTAAATCGCGCCTTCGCATCTTATCTCTACATATTAAGCAGCAATTCGTTGTGTACCCTGCTCCTTCACCCCCCCCCCCCGGAGGTGACAGAACCCCGATCAAAAAATATGAACACAATCGAAATAAAATCAAGGGGATATTTTTCTTAGGACATCCACGAGGCGATGGACGCTGGGCATGCGCATCGAGCAACGGGACCACAGCCAATGTTTTTGTTGTCTCTAGCAAAGCATTGTTACTGAAGCACGCAGCCAATGATACACTCCGTGTTAGCTTTTCTCACGAATGCCTAGGGCGCCTCCGTGGGCTAACTGGTAGCGCGTCGGAACACAGATCAATACCACCTGAGTTCGATTCTCGGTGTTGGTATATCTGAAGGGTGTTTCATCTTCGACTTCGCCTCGTTACATGTGGAGGTCGCTCGGCCTATTTAGTCTACCATGCGCCCAAAAGTGCATCATCATCATCATCTCCCTAATGCCTAAAAACGAATGTCCTTCTTGACGAATTACTACGGACACTAAAAGCTCGTTGTATCGAACTTAAAGTGATGAGATAGTAACGCGGTTGAGGTGTGACATATACGCTTAAGGATGTGACTACCATTTCACTTCGAATATTCGATTAAAACAAACACCACGATCGCTTTATTTCCGAATATCTGGCGATATTAATCTCGTCCGCTGTTATCAATTTGTAAGTGCTATCACGGTGGGAATTAAAACTATCCAATTTCACGACGTCCAATTGACGTCCAAAGTGCCCCGGGCAGGCATGATGTCTACAATATCACCCGATAGTCCGGTCCTCGGAGAAATGTCGCTTTCTGATAACGGCGTGGCTACAAAGATGAGGATTCTAGGTTTGAACCTACCGACAGACTTGTACACTAGACCGAGAGTTAGCGATTGTCCTCGGTTGTACCGATTCGGAATGACTGACTGACTGACTGACTGACTGACTGTTTCACTGACTCACTGACTGACTGACTGACTGACTGTTTCACTGACTCACTCGACTCACTGACTCACTGACTCACTCACTGACTCACTCACTCACTGACTCACTCACTCACTCACTCACTCACTCACTCACTCACTCACTCACTCACCACTCACTCACTCACTCACTCACTCACTCACTCACCACCACCACTCACTCACCACTCACCACTCACCACTCACTCACTCACTCACTCACTCACTCACTCACTCACTCACCACTCACTCACTCACTCACTCACTCACTCACTCACTCACTCACTCACTCACTCACTCACTCACTCACTCAATTCGTGTTGAGGTAAGCGGATCGCTAAAATAATTCTTTTGTGCGCGATAGATTAGTTTTCGATTATTTTAATTAAGATTGTTAATTACTCTAACGCGTACATCTCGGAAATTATGCATAAATTAAGTGTTTGCCTGGGTGAGTGGGGGGGGGGGCCTTGTTAGATATTTCGTCGTAATTATGAGGCAGCTCTGAGATTGGGTCACAAAGCTAATTATGAACCAACAGCCCCGAATTTCTGCTCAAAATCGGATGAGGATATGGATACACAGGACTAACAACTTACGTCCAGTATCTACCTAAGTAAGTAAGTAGTTTGTGATTTCTTTGAGCTGGCCACCACGTGGCTAATTAATTATACCACAGAAAATGCAAGCATGCTCAGTATTGGCACCCAGGCAGTTGTGACGTTACACACAACCGAGAAAAACTGTACCAAACTACGCACATCATGATGACGTCAGTACACAACTCTTGTCGAATATTCATAAGGAGGCCTTATTTGACATCCGATTCATACTCATGATTTTCTGGATCAGCGCGATTAAAATATCCACATATTTAATATAATTGGATAAACTTAAAATAGAAAATATCTAGATTTATTCTTATCTACAGTTTTAATAAAAAATGATATATTTAGGCGTTGGATGAAAATGAACAAAAAATCGCTTTAAATATACAGCACGTATCTCAGTGGTGTTGTATGTAAGTAAATATATGATATGTTTGTTTTGTGTGTGTGTGTGTGTGTGTGTGTGTGTGCTATTGCGTGTTGTGGCTCAGCTGGTATAGTGCTAAACCCCCAGGCAAAGATCATAGGTTAGGAGGCACCGAGCATCACTCAGCGGTAATGGATAACCGGAAGGGGTGGTATTGAATCTCTCTCTCTCTCTCTCTCTCTCTCTCTCTCTCCTCCCCCCTCTCTCTCTCACAGAGTCCGTGAGTTCGTGCGTGCCTGGGTACGTACTTACGTGCGTGTTCTTGTATGTTAGTATCTATGTGTGCACAGCGATGTGCGTGTGTCAAAAGTGCAACCATTATCGTTACATGCGGTATGCTCCCTAGAGGAGTTGACCGGTTATGTCAACCACCACTATAACGTTAAACTACTTAAACCGGGCTTTGGCGTACTACGTATCACGTAATACTCATCATCAGATCATCATCATTAGACATCATCATCATCATCATACATCAGACCATCATCATCATCATCATCATCATCATCATCATCATCATCATCATCATACATCAGACCATCATCATCGTCATCATCATCATCATCATCATACATCATCATCATCATCATCATCATCATCATCATCACCATCATCATCATCATCATCGTTACCATTAGCAGCAGTAGTTGTTGTAGTAGCAGCAGCTTCAATAACATCAGCAACAATAACAACAATAACAACAACCACAACATTATCATTAGCCGTGTCTTACCTTCTGGTATTATCGTTCATAAAGATATGTTTGATGGCCACTTTTGGCCACAAGGTAAACTAACTGGGCAGAGAGCCCTCAGACGGTAATGAGACGAAGTGAAAGATGAAGTAGCCTTCAGACATACCCTGGCCAAGATTTGAACTCAGCTGATTGAAATATGTGGCCATCCGCGCTACCAGTTGGACCACTTAGCAGCTTAGGTCCACGATGAGAAAGCTATGTAAATAAACCCACGTGCTTTTTCGGAGGCAAAACCTACGCATGCGCGTAAGAAGGTTGGTCGGCTAAATTTGTTGACGATCTAATGGTTAAACGTGATCTGATTGGTTGATCTGCCCAGGTATCGACCAATGAGCATTTACTGATTGGTTAATCAGAGACTCTATTCAATTATCGATCAATGAGGTTGTGTAAATTACGAGTCGTCTCCTGGAAAGTTTTGATCTTTTCTAGAAGCTGTACTTTTTAACAATTGCTTTCATCGATAAATAATGATGGTCGTACAAATTCGTTATTGGATTTTTACATTGATCTTATTTATGCAGTACCTCGAATTTGTTTCTCACAGTAATGACACTTTATTGAACCTACAACAGTATTATTATTATTACTATTATTATTATTATTATTATTATTATTATTATTATTATTATTATTATTATTATTATTATTATAATACCATGTCAGAAAATATATCCAGAATATTTTAATCCTGCCTTAAAACTTGATATGGTGATGACGATGATTGATGTTTTACGGCCACTTTTGTGCCCATGGTAGGCTAAATGGGCCGAGCGACCTCCAAAGGTAATGAATCGAAGTGAAAGATGAAACAACCTTCAGATATGCTCACGCCGAGATTCGAACTCGGGTGATAGTGATCTGTGGTCCAACAAGTGCCCTAGGAGCATTCTGTCTCCAAGTACTAACTGACCTTTTCCCCGCTGGGACCGTTTCCGGGAAGAATCCTTGCATAATTTCTTTTTCGTGGTCGAAAAAATCCAGACCCAGCTAGGCATTTTCCTGTAATGAGTTAATGAATCGTTCATGAATATTCATGCCTTTTTGACGCCCTAGTTTCATCGGCCATCGTACAGTTGTTTTCGTTGTGAGATGTGAATTGCGTTGGAAGTATTAGACGGGTACAACCACGTCCAATAGAAATGAACAATATGTCGATTGTGTTTAATTATACATACATACAGCTTATAACACATATTCCCATTTGAATCATACGTTTATTTATTCAAAGCGATTCTTTTGACACTTCCCTCACGCTTGGAAATGTACAGTTCCTTATCAGAACTGTAGATAATATTGATGCCAACAATTTTTTATTTTCAGTTTATCAGAACTGCGAGATTATTCAACAATTGCTGACTTGACAATACGTGGTTATTTTAATTGTGTGCATCCGGATATTCAGGTTTTCGGCACAAATCAGAATATATATAAGGAATCTTTATGAATAACTTGCTCTCTCTCTCTGTGTTTTCACTTATAGATGTGTACTTACGTCATCAATATTTGTGTCATTGGTATGGTCATGAATTAATCTTAACCTAAAGGCTGGCAGTTTAATTATAATAATGATAATAATGTATATTTAATAAGCGCCCTTGCTAGCAGGAGCCATTCAAAGGCGCTGTACAAATAATATGTAATATAATAATACCCCAAATAATATATCTGTAAAAAAAGTTACGTCATCATTCTTTGTGGGCCAGTACTGAGCATGCCTGCATATTCTGCTATACGTAATTAATCGGCCACGTGGCAGCTAGCTGAAAGTGGTCGGTGTAAATGTAAACTTATTATGACGTTTCTACCCACAAAATACTTTAATTTGGGTATAACCTCTGACCTGAAAGAAAACTAGACCGAGCAGTCAGTGGTGTTTGAACGGGCTGCCATGACCAAAAAGCGCTGACTTCCGGTAGTGGAAAAAGCAACGTTAAAGCGGCTGCGCTTCGAGTTTTGAACATAAGAATACGGACATTTATTGTGGTGTGTGCATTATAGTTTTGTGTGTGCAGACAATCTGTATTATTCCTGTCCTATTATATGCCATTAAATATGTAAAGGTCGTTTTATTCAAGTCGGTAGATCTAGTTTAACTGGGATCAAACGCCAGAGACGGTCCGGGGGTTGTCGAACAGGCTAAATATA
>JAODUP010000194.1:162500-185000 GCA_025642065.1 Paralvinella palmiformis | reverse complement strand
GACGTCAACAACAACATCAACAACGACATCAACAATAACAACGACATAATCATCAACAACAACAACGACGACAGCAACAACAACAACAATAACAATGACATCATAACAATAACAACAACATCAGCAACAACTACAATGACATGATCAACAACAACAACATCAGCAACAATAACAACAACATCAGCAACAATAACAACAACATCAGCAACAACAACAATGACCTGATCAACAACAACAACATCAGCAACAATAACAACAACATCAGCAACAACAACGATGACCTGATCAACAACAACAACATCATCAACAATAACAACAACATCAGCAACAACTACAACGACATGATCAAAAACAACAACAACAACAACAATAACAACGACATCAGCAACAATAACAACGACCACAGCAAACATAGCAGAGACATCAACAACAATAACAACGACATCAACAACAACAACATCAACAACGACATCAACAACACCAATAACATCAACGACTAATACTAATATTAATACTACTGCATCTCATGACAGAGTAGGGAATATTTCACGACATTATTATAAAGATAATCTCTCAATGTCAACAATACTGTCTTTGTTGATTATATAAATTATTATATTCAATATAATATGTCGGCGAAATGTGGCAGATGTTAATCAGAGTTGACTAAAGAGAAATATTAATTATTTATTTATAACATCAACAAGAAAGAACGCCGAGTCCAGATGTAATTAGCAAAATAAAATCACAATTAGAATTTAATAAGACAAAGCTTAATTACGACATTTATCATGTGACATGTCATCTGTATGATTAAGACATAAAATTCTACATCATATTCCAGATTTAGCAACTTAATTTATTAATCGCGTGGCGAATCACGACCAATTGTGGATGAAGTCTGTTTACAAATTGTTAGTAGATTAGTAGTCGTTTCTTTTAGAAATTCGCCTCAAAGCTACCCGTTTCATGATGGGATTTATTATTTTTTCAAAACAAGAAAGAGGGCAGAACCCCAGGATCCCAAAAAATCCCCGTGGGTGAGTGAGCGAGCGAGTGAAGTATCGAGCTAATGGATAGATAGATGGATGACCCAAATGGTGCACGTGTTTCCCCTCTCTCTCTCTCTTGTATGTGTGTGAGTATATATATATATATATATATATATATATATATATGTGTGTGTGTGTGTGTATGAGTGTATGCGCATATATGTCTCTATGTATGTGTATGCGTGCGTGCGTGCGTGCGTGTATGTGTGTGTGCGTGCGTGTGCAATACACAGTCTATCACCAGCGACCACCTGTTATTAGCTCACCGTCCAATCCAGAGATCTACAAGTTAATTAACGTCAACCCAAAACGACAGTAATTCCTAAAGTCTACCCATACGGCCATGATGATGATGATGATATGACTCACACGACTCACCATACACCAGCACCTCATCCCGGTAAGACTCACTTGGCAACTCGTAGGACTGAAACATGCAAATCTGTGATCACAGATCTGTGAACTGTAAGATAAATTATATCTTTGATGATGAGGTCAGGCAATTGATGGGAATATACAGTATTGCTTGGTATGTGGGAGGTGAGGTGGGGGGGGGGGGCTGTACGACTGTACGGCTGTGTGACTGCACAATGGCGTGGCTGTAGAGCTCTTGTGCTGTAGGGTTTTTGAGCGATATCCAGCTGTACATTGAGAGAATTTGTAATTTCTACTTCAACATGAAATCTAGTCATTAGTGTTCGTAACAACGATAAGGATATTTTTTTTGGGGGGGGTAGTACACACACACAACACACACACACACACACACACACACACACACACACACACACACACACACAATCTCCCACTTCATAAACAATTAGAACCAGACGGTAAATCCAGACGGCAGCAGGTATCCGTGCTTCTCAAATAACGTCTGAACAACTTACCCCGAGGCTGGCTGTTCTTCTGAAACATGGATCTGCGTTCAAAAACAATCAGGATATATATGATACCTTGACTTAGCTTCGACTGATGGAAAGAGATGTGGAGATGATGTGGAAACAATGTTGTATTTCTAGGTGTCTCGGTGACGTCATTCGTAGCTTTAAACCAGCATCGAACCGTTCTCTGAGTGTACACGTCACGACTGGCGTCAGCGGAAGAATGAAGGAACCTACATACAAAGACCACCAATACCACGAACGAACCTACACACAGAGAGCAGATAATCTGAATGTAAAGGCCAGTTCTTTTGCGGTGACCTTTATACGTATGGTCAGCTATACGGGTCAAACGTCCTGCGATGAAACATCCTTGAAACGTAGACGATGATTCAAATCCCACGTTCTGGACGAATTCCACTAGCCAGTCTAGCCACAGTATTGCCAACCGACCCCCCCCCACCCGGAAGAAGCGGGGTGGGTCGTTTTGGCAGTGACAGAAAAGGCACCGGCACGCAAAACCAAATTTCTTAATTACATCATCCGATCGATTTCTCGACTCGCCCCAATTCAGGGCTGACTTTTTTTACGGCGCCGACTAATGTCGTAATTTCGCACAAACGACAACCATTTATCGCAAAACATCTCTCAGCTCAGAACGGAAGATACATACGTCACGTGACAAGTACGACCCCCCCGCAAAAACACCCGACAAATACCGTAATTTCCGACGACTGGAGGCGAATATTCCATCATCATCGGCGAATAAACCCCTAGTGAAGTTTTGTGGCGGGCGATAATAAGAGATAAATAACTACCATTAACGTCCAGGTGTCCGACACGGCGTGGTGTGCTCTCTCTCCCTCCCCCTCTCTCTCTCTCTCTCTCTCTCTCTCTCTTCTCTCTCTCTCTCTCTCTGTCTCTCCCCCGTCTCTCCCCTAAATATCTCTCTCTATCTCTCCTTCTCTCTCCCTCCCAGTCCACCTCCCCCTATTTCCCCCCGCTGTCTCCCACTCTTCTCTCCTATATATATATATATATATATATATATATATATATATATATATATATATATATATATATCCCTCCCTCTCTCTTCCTCTCTCCCTTCCAGTGCATCTCCCCTCAACCCCCCTTCGTCTCCCCGTCCCTCTCCTATCTCTCTCCCTCTTCCTCCCCCTATCCCCTCTCTCTGCTCTCTCCCTCCCAGTCATTCTCCCCCATCTTTCCCCCTCTCATCCCCCTCCTCACCCTATCTTTCTCTCTCCCTCCCTCACCCCCTCTCTCTTGCTATTCTCCCATTATCGCCAAACCGACTTCCTGGCTAAAACAGAAAATATTTATTTATCAATAATAACATCTGAATATATCTGCATATTGTCCGAGGTTAGAGTGGCCGCAGTCATGCAATCTGATAGACTCGTGTTACACGACCGCATTATGTAATCTGTCAGCACCATATGGAGTCCGCCATGACAGTAACAGGCTCGCACTGAATATTAAGTTCGCAGATAAACGGCTACACGCCAATAATAATAATAATAATAATAATAATAATAATAATAATAATAATAATGCAATTGACTGTTGACTTACAGCCGTTTCAAAGCATATATTGTGATCAAATGTGCTCTATATATTGATGTATAAATCAGAAGTGTTCGTGAATAGAACATGTGCTGTGTTCGGGTAAAAATAAATACGAATTGTATCATGCAACCCGAACGATGAATAATACATGACTATGGCGGGAGTAAATGGAAAGGGAAAAAGGCGCCACCAAGGACAAAAGGCAAGATGTATAATAACAGATGTATGTTTAATCCGGTTTACAATGATTCGGTCAGCGTCTTTTGGAGATTAGTGAAGTCGAGGCTGCTCCCCGGAGATGACGAGATGCGGAGAGAATTGTGTTCTCGGATTAACTTTCTCCTCCGCTGATGTGTGGCTGAGTCGGTGAGCGAGTGAGTCAGTTAGCTAGCTAGCTAGTCAGTCAGTCAGTGAGTCAGTCATTTGATGAGCCAAATTTTAGTTGTGTGTATGTATGTGTGTGTGTGTGCGCGCGCCCGTGCATGTGTGAGTGTATCTATATGCGCGCGCACGCGCACTCGCACGCACGCACACACACACACGCACACACACACACACACACAACGAGAGAGAGAGAGAGAAAGTGTATGTGTGTTTTTTTCTTCTGGAAATGGACTGTTACAAAACAAACAAAAATCCCCCCCAAAACACCAAGTGGTGATATTTGAGTTGACTGGAAATGAGAACCTCAACCGTGAATTATCTAAATATCATAAGATGTGAAGATGTTATTAGATCTTAGTCAATCTAAATATAAATATAACATGAGTGCTATTGAGGTCATATATATATATATATATATATATATATATGCGTGTGTGTGCGCGTGTGTTTGTGTGTGTGTGTGTGTGTGTGTGTGTGTGTGTGTGTGTGTGGGTGCGTGTGTATTGCTTGAAATATTAGAGCTTTCTATTTTTAACAGCTTAATTCGTAGATTATTAGAGGAAATATATAATTACATTTCGACCAGTTACTCTACAGATAAAAATACGTATATCTGTTATCTACAGATAAAAGACGTATATATGTTATCTACAGATAAAAGACGTATATATGTTATCTACAGACAAAAGACGTATATATGTTATCTACAGACAAAAATCAAAATCTAAAATGATCAATATCTGTTTGTTGATAATGATACAAGACAATAATGATAGGGAACAATAATGAAAGATGTATTATTGATTATATACAGAAATGGAGCCGTATCTCGGTATATTATAAATACAATTGTGGGATGAACGCTTTGATAATTTGATTGATTTACATTCATTTTGTATATAGTCTAGATTGAGTGTTGACTGTGAAATAATAATAATAATAATAATAATGTTGATTAATTAAAACACTTTTATTGACAGGAACCATATGAAGTATATATAGGATTGTTAGCATATCATAAATTATAGTTAAGAATTATGGAAATTTATATATATATATATATATATATATATATATATATATATATACATTAATTGCACGTCACATATAAGTTTTTTTGGGCTGAGTGAAAATACTATTATTTCTGCTATTGTCGGAGGTATTATAATTATTATCATAATAGATATTATATGTACTGATATATATGCTTTATTTCCTGTTATAGCTGCGTTATATATGTACTAATATATAAAATTTGTTTTCTATTTAGGTAGTAGTCGTTTGGTCATAATTCTGTAAGAATTATAAACAACACGAAAACCTGAGCCCACGCTTTTATTATATATAACATAACACACACACACACACACACACACACACACACACACACACACACACACACACACACACACACACACACACACACACACACACACATACGCACGACACCACCACACACACACACACACACACACACACACACACACACAGAGGGACAGAGAGAGATCCCGAACTTAGAACCACCAACTTACAGAATCGTTCTCTACCAGCTTAGCCAGGTACCCACCAGAATATAAATTCTGATATTAAAAGATCAGAGCAAGTTAACATGACCGCAAAATGACCTTAATACTTCCTGTCTGTCAAGATAGTCCAACCCCCCCCCCAACAATGGCCGACAACATCCCCTCCCAGATGATGTAATAATGTGAAGAAGTCAGAGAAGATTGGACAATAAAAACATAAAGCCTGGGAAGAGATAAAAGATGCGCCTAAGATGGGTGCTTCTCTCATACAGAGATAGGCTTTGATCAGAACATAACAAGTTACTACCTATCTCAGGTAAGCTGGGATTAGGATATATATATATATATATATATATATATATGTGTGTGTGTGTGTGTGTGTGTGTGTGAGTGTGTGTGTGTGTGTGTGAGTGTCAGCTGGTTAAATATGGTATTCTCGGTATATAATATGATATGGTATGGTACCTAACACAGCCACTACCACCACTACCACTTCCACTACCCACATCACTTGTTACCCAACCACCCTCACCATCACCACCCCCATTGCGACCCCCACTGCCACTACCACTACTACCAGCATCACCATCACCACTTTCACTACCACTACTACCACCACCACTTCCACTACTACAACTACTACCAGCATTAACATCACCACTTCCACTACTACTATGACCACCATCACGACTGTAATTATCACCACTACCATTACCACTACCTCTACTACATCTACTACCCTGAGCTACTATATGCCTGTCGTGATTGTACAGCTTCATTTTTTAATATCACCTTCTATTAGTCGCCCAAACCGGTACCATGGTAACTAATAACGCCATATCCGTGTCAGCCATTGTTAATGTCAACAAATCGTTGTTAAGACGAGATCAAAGTGACATCATTTATAGGTCATAGTTCAGTGAATAATGAAGAGCTTACACTGAAAATACCTGATATTATCTGAGGTCAACAGGTACAACGACTACTCTAAACGGTGATTGACTACTATAGAAAAATTGCTATTAGTACTACTACTACTAGTATTATTATTATTATTATTGTTCCTACTACTACTACTTACTACTACTACTACTACTACTATTATTACAACTATTACTACTACTACTAGTATTATTATTATTATTATTATTATTATTATTAATGTTCTTACTACTACTACTTACTACTACTACTACTATTATTACAACTATTACTACTACTACTACTATTATTACAACTATTACTACTACTACTACTACTACTACTATTATTATTATTATTATTATTATTATTATTCATACTACCTACTACTACTACTAGAACTACAACAGCTACTACTACTATTATTACAACTATTATTATTATTACTACTACTATTATTATTATTATTATTATTATTATTATTGTTCCTACTATCACCACTACTACTACTACAACTACTACATCTACTACTGGTATTATTATTATTATTATTATTATTATTATTATTATTATTATTATCGTAATCATCTTCATCGTAAACCCGATATGTGTAACTTAAACACTTTGACATAAAATTTTATTTTGTGGCCTTTTTGTATACAATCTTCCCAGAATGACATCCATTATTCTCTACACCCAGTGACCCATCGAGGAGCGGGATTTCCCCCCCCCCCATACACACACTCACACACACACTACACGTTATTATTCAGTTCCGACAGACACTTCTCCAATGATGCGTAACCCAGTTTTATAATTGCGTTTCTTCCCTTTGATTTCTTGTCTGGTTTTGGGCTCATTAAGTCATATATTTCCTGTTCCGATGTAAGCGAATGTAAACGAGGCCATTTTACGGCCGCTTTATCGCACGTGGTAGGCCATCCAGTCGGGGTTTGAACCTCGATTCTATAGATCTGTGGTTAACCGCCCTAGCAGTTAAGCCACGCGGACGACGAAAGTAAACACCGTGACTGACCGTTGCGGTTATTTTCGCTTTTAATCAAGTATCAAAGTAAACGGACCACATATCTATCAGTGAGTTGAACGCGTTGTTGTAAAAGAAAATCACCTTCTTTGTCTGTTTTGTGCATAATATGCAGCTGCGAATGGCATATTAGAACAAAGATTGATAACAGCTGTACGTTTGTCACAGTTCCACGACCGATTTTCGAGCACAGATATACTTTCGAACACCATATTTCCAGCTAATGGCTGGTATGTCACTTCCGTGCGGAATGTTTTTTTGCCTCGACTATCGGTTCGATTAATAACCCTTGTAGAAGAAACATCGTGTTTAGAAACGTCTCGAACGTAATGGCTTAAACAGACGTAAAACGAGGCCGCTATTAACGCCACTAGTCTGTGAGACGGCGAAGACTGGGTGACAGTCTATATTGAGGTTATACTACAGACAGTGATGTCAAGGATGCGAGTGTTTATGGTCTTTATGTGCTCTCCCCGTAGCATCATGATGATCACGGGTGATGAGACGAAACAAATCATGTCGAATATAATATTCTGGGCGGCTGAAACCGTATCAGACTCCTCCCACCGCTCGTATCGGCTGCCATAGAGAATGACCGACCCGAAATACCCTTGACGACGGGGTTTTCATGGGCCCCTCCGTGGTCTAATTGGGTCGAGCGACCTCCAAAGGTAATGAAGCGAAGTAAAAGACGAAACACCCTTCAGATATGCCCACGCCGAGATTCGAACTCAGGTGGTAGTGTGATCTGTGGTCCAACGCGCTACCAACTCGATTCGTTGAGATGACCAAGGCAAAGGTTTTCATTCGGGAATAAAACACCCCTCCACCCCCCACCCCCTAACCCCCATCACACGTAGCGCTCATATTCGATCCAACATCCTTGAGGAATACCGCCCAGTACGCCATCAGCTGCGCCACGCCATAGTCGTTTATAATTCGGATGGATGATATACGTACCCAAGTGATATATCGCCCAATTTCCAGAATCTTGTCTCATATATTCTTTCTTCTGACATTATTACGTTCTTGTCGCATAACCTACAGCAAATATTACTCTCCGTATTTGTTTTAGTCAAATATCAAAGAAATTGGCTGACACATAGATCAGAGAAAGGAAGCAGAACGGAATAAACGCGGAGGAGTGAGGGGCGGACGTTTCATAAGGTCAAGGCCGTGTCTATTCCCTGAACGAATTGGACCCGTGTATGGTGCGCGTGTATTATAATTTACGGCGATGAATTCGATTTTTAAACATAGAATCAGAACCAAACAAATTGACAGAAATAAGAGGAATACACCGATATGGGCATATGATAATAAACAAGTTTTAAAATGATGTCGTCGTCCTGCGTGGTCTAGCGGTAGGGTGTTGGAGCATTGACCACTACCACCCGTGTTCGAATCTCCACGTGGGCATATATGAAGGTTGTTTCATCTTTGACTTCGCTTCATTACCCTTGGAGGTCGCCTGGCCCATTTAGCGTACCTTGTGCACAAAAAGGGGCCGTAAAACGTCATTCATCATCATCATCATCATCATCCAGTTATTTGTATAAGAAAACCTAACTTGATCACAAAACACTCGAACTGATCACGAAACGATTTAAAACGATCACTAAACTGACAAACCTCATTGAGGTAATTTTTGTGATATACCCGGATGTTGGATTATTGAAATTACGAGACGGAAATTGTTGATATCCAATTACGTTGATGAATATCGTCCCGTCTTGTTTCGGACCAAAAGTTATCCCGTTTCAGTTTAAAATAGGTCAAATGTGTACCTTACGATTGTATATATTAGGATTTATATTAACGGGATATTTAACCTGCCACAGATGGCGCCCTTACTATGTAGGCAGTCAATGCTATAAAACTAAATGTGTATTTAAATCGAACTTCACTGTGCTCATTTAAACTATTCGAATTGGGCAGAAATTGCGGTGGTCGAAGGCGACTAAGAAAACCAAACCTGATAGATCAAAGTGAGTAAAGCCGGTGGACCAAACTGATAGGACCGAATCTAAAAACCGAAAAAAATAGTACAGTGATGAATCGTATCATAGCAGCAAGTTTGGACAAATGTGATATCCGGTTCCATGGTCTGCCTGTGGTGGCTATATCGTAGTTACAGTTACCGTAAAACCCCGCAAAACGCCTGATAGATCTGAATCGCGTTCCGTTAGATTGAGAGATAGAACAGTAGATACTCTTTAAAGTCTGACTTCGATATAACGCCGTCTTCGTACAGCGTCAAATCAACGAATGATCAGAAACACCGAGACAGGGAGTACAGATTGGCTGAGATATGAAGATTTATAAACGCTGGTGGTATCTCGGAGAAAAGAAAACCCTTTACACCAGTGCCGCTGTAATCTGATACAGTCTGCTGTAAGATCTAAGGCGCATCAGTAAATGTACCACTTCTAGGAAATCACCTGTTCCAAGTAATATTTTGAACGATATACAAATGTTTATTAAAATTTAAATACTTACGATAGATTGAATTAATTCTTTATTTAATCTCAGCGCTGCTCAGATCAGGGTGAAATACCACGAATGGAAATTCCCAAGGGAAACCCCTACAAACATCGGGGTAACTTGAACTGAACTCTGAATCAGATCGCTGCAGCGCAGTGCTGAAATCTCTATACTATCAGATCTCCCTCTAAATGACTGAACATATTAAGAACATGTGCAGATGAAGTAGCCTCGACATTACATCCGATTAGCATGTTGTACAGGTCGACTATGATTGGTCCAATATCGACCCCTATGTCGACCCTATGTCGACCCTATATCGACCCTATATAGACATTATAGACCCATCACCGATACACGAACACTTCAGCAAAACGCGTGTGAGCGCTTCTTAGCCGGGTAACTGGATCTTTGGCTTTTTCGTGAGATGATCTTTGTAATTCATGTGGATCCAACATGTTGTCCCGAATACCGAAGATTCCTAAGATTCAGGTATCCCACTGGAGAGGACATACCCATCTTTACGAGTGATCATACAGCAACAACAAAAATATATCATCTTGAATATAACTCCGCTTGAAATGGGCCGAATTATGTAACGAAGACATCAACTCGTTCATCTGATCACTACATCTGGTCACTACATCTGGTCACTACATCTGGCCACTACATCTGGCCACTACATCTGGCAACTACATCTGGTCACTACATCTGGTCACTACATCTGGTCACTACATCTAGTTACTACATCTAGTTACTACATCTGGCCACTACATCTGATCACTACAACTGGTCACATCAAGTAAACTAAAGAGTTGGGGATTAATATCAGACAAATTTGCAACCTCTACAAGTTTAAAACTGAAATACGTCTGGTAAGAGTACCTCACTTTGATGTTAATACACAAAAGGTTTTATTGGTCACGGCTTGGTCTATGTATGAAATGATCGTACTAACTTAAGATCCCGAGAAACTTTCAGATCGTCGGAACTCTACTGTGGCGTTTCTAGAGGTCGGCAGCAATATAGGTTATACAAGATCCGGAGACAGAATGATCCCCGCAAGAATGGGTAAAGAATTATCCCGATTAAACTCAGTTACATAAGATGATGATGATGATGATGATTGATGTTTTACGGACACTTCTGTGCACTCGGTAGACTAAATGGGCCGAGTGACCTCCAAATGTAATGAAGCGAAGTCAAAGATAATCTTCAGATATGCCCACGGCGAGATTCGAACACGAGCGGTAGTGATCTGTGATGCAACACGCTACCGCTAGCCCACGGATACTTTTTGGGTACACTAATAATTTGGGTATACCGATATTTTGAGTATACCCTGAAGTTCATGACATATTCAATTCAAGGGCATTTTGATCTAACATTATTCGTACCGTATAATACAGGTTCTGTCGATTGGCAATTACCTGAACACACGAGCTTCAGTTGATGTTTAGAGTACTATATTAATCTTCCAAGGAAATAAATGGTTTCAAAGGACATTTAACTGAACACACACAAAAGAACAACTCACTGAACACATTTGTAATTCGTCGTCATTGAAGACCAGTCACGTGACATCAAGTGGGTACCCCACTAAAACAGAGGTAGGACGGCACTATATAGCGCCGTGATTAGTGCGCTGGGCTGTAAACCTCTACCGTAGACTTGTGGGATGTTCATCGATGGTTACTTCCAAGAGCGTTGGTCGCAGGTGTAACCGGCCGCGGGGAGCTAAACAAAGGACGTACTGACCTTTTGTCCTTGGAATGCCTTCATAATAATAATACTCATTGTTCTTCCGACATTGTCCTTTCAGAGTTCGTTAACTGATCTTTGTTTTGTTATTCAAAACGAACGCCCTAGTTGTGGCTCCAGGCCGGAAGTCAGCGGATTACCGGAAGTTGGATGGCGGAAGACAAATGTTCAGCTACGATGATATAGATAAGCAGATGGCTCAGGAGTAACGCGGCGTACCTTATCCCGAAAGCTTTCTGGTTCCAGCTGTTGGTCTTTGACGTTGTACGAACAATGGTTGATTATGTAAATTAATTAATTGATAATGCATACATTAATAACCCGATTTACGTCGTTTCGGTCTACGTCAAATTCGCCTTTACGTCACACTTTTCTGGAGTAAATTAAGCGTCAGACGTTACGTCACTCAGCTACGTCACCTACGTCACAATAAAAGGACGTGAAATAAATAAATTAACAATAAAAGATAAAAGAAGCTAAACATATTTAAAAAAATCTAATTTAAAATATAATAAAACGCATTAAAAGAATAAACTAATGTGTATAGAATAAAATATTTACATCGAAAGGCATTTTTCAGGCATTTTTAAGGCATTAAGTCCGGTTTACGTCAAAACCCGGGTGACGTCAAGCCTTCTAGAACTAATTAATGACGTAGGACGGGGATGGGAGGGGGGTATGACTGTTGTTAAGCATAACCAGAAGACTCACATAGAATATTGTATAATAATGACAAGAATTAGAAACTACCAGAGCCTGGAGTTTATTAATAACTTAATATTAATCCATTTACGACATTACAGGTAGTCGTCTACTTACGACCTCGATTGGTTACGACCTCGATTGGTTACGACCTTGATTGGTTACGACCTTGATTGGTTACGACCTCGATTGGTTATATTATATTATACTGCATAACGATATTATAATCATCTTTAAGTCGTACCTGTCGGTCGTAAAGTCGTAAATAGTCGCAAGTCGCGAAGGTCATAAGTCGACGACTAAATATTTGTATATAACTGGGTGTTTTTTTACCAGTAGAAAGCAACTCTTCGTGTTATCCACACAGATAATAACA
Organism: Paralvinella palmiformis; assembly: GCA_025642065.1. Lineage (NCBI taxonomy): Eukaryota > Metazoa > Annelida > Polychaeta > Terebellida > Alvinellidae > Paralvinella > Paralvinella palmiformis. The sequence goes on along the minus strand of JAODUP010000194.1, from coordinate 172,275 downwards.
ACTAGAAGTATCTGTGTCTCGGCTCATGTCATATGGTGGTTGTAACATTGTGTGGGACGAATTGCCCGCCGGGATATTGGGACTTCGTCGTCTCCCGTATATAATACTGATTGTTCAAATGTACGACACATATCAAGTATCACCGTACAACAGCCTGTAAATAAATTGCTTTTGCTATTAAGGGCACTTTATTAAATCGATAATAATAATAATAATAATAATGTAGTTTATTATTGATGCTATTGTTGTTGTTGGCATAAAACGTATTAAAATCTTTCTCTACAGCTTAAGACAGAAATTATAAAACTGGGTCAGGTCATCTGTCAGAGTTTGTATTGCGTTAATTGTGTTGGTTGTGGTGGTGGTGGGGAGGGGTGAAGGTCACCGTGCGATGATATATAATTGTAGTATCCGTCTGTCCCAGATGATCTTATTTGATATTTATGTTTGTTGATTTTATAAATTGGTATATATATATATATATATATATATATATATATATATATATATATATATAACTGATTATTTTAATCTGGTTGATAATAGATCAAAATTAAAATGGTGATCGGTTGGTTAGTTTGTTCAGCCACAGCAATTGAGGAATTGTCAAATCTGGAAGATGTGACAGACGGATGACTCCTTCGGAAAATATCCCACAAATACAAATGTGAACTGGATTCAAACCCACAACCCTGAGATTTGCGGCGCAATGCTTAAAACATTGATGCGCTATGGTGAAATCAGGGGCCTCTCCGTGGCCTAAGTCTGGGCGGTTGGCTAAATACTTATAGCCTCTGGGTTCAAATCTCACCTCGAATATAGCCATAGAGTGTTTCATCTTTCACTTAGACCCATTGGTTTTCGAGGTCGTTAAGAATGTCCAATAAACACAAGTGACAGTAGGATTCGAACCCGTTCACCGTCAAGTTTACTACGGACCCTTCTCCTCTGTCTTGCATGAAGCAGCTAAATGACGCCATTGTCTCAATGTGTTATTAAATCTCACTCACTCACTCACTCACTCACTCACTCACTCACTCACTCACTCACTCACTCACTCACTCACTCACTCACTCACTCACTCGCACAACCAATAAATTGACCAATCAAGTGCATGTGTTCGTGCGTTTGCCTTCGTACGTGCGTGTGTGCGCGCGTGCATATGCAAAACTTATATTCCGATTCCAAACATTTCTTTAATTATATGACTGACATTGCTGTGCCACACTAAGAACTTTATCCCCCATCGACCCGTACAGTGCCGAGTCTTACTCAATTCCCCGTGGAGCCCATTAGTTCCTGCCACCCCTTTTAGGCCGCTAATCCACACCAATCCATCTTAGTCGAGCGGCTAATGGATTATTTATAGCCCAGTCTGCCGTCGAAAACACGAAACAAGGCTTGGCTAGAAGGAAGGATCCGACCCGGTGACCTCTCGCGTGTGCCCGCCACTCTACCAACTCGACCAACATGTCATGGAAAATGAACAAAACTCGGCCGAAAATTTATTTAATTTCCAACATTTAATGGCCCCCAACTTAGGCCGATATTTGATTTACGATCTGTGTTCGGATCCGGAATCTCTACACTCCGAAACCAGGATTTCTCTCTTCAGGAGACTGGGAGGTGTTTTTTTTTTGGGATGTAATAAATGGTTTAATTTCGTTGTAATGATAACACTGAGTGGGAAAACACCCCCCCCTCCGCCGGTATGATGATGATTTGATCAACCGGTTTAATTACCGTAATTAACCCCCAGCCGTCTAAAATGGGATGACACCCAGTTCGGTAATTACGATTATCTCTTCCCGTCATCAAACTTATTATGTTTGTGATCCAGGCGAGTCCGACTTCGACTTAATGGTAGCTTTTAACATGTAAACTACATACCTCTGTCCCGATAAATCGAATTCGCTTCGTCATATGCGAAAAGTTTCGTGATAGCCGCTTCCGAGCTTTGAAACTTAAATTACATATAACACAATAATGTTGTTGTTGTTATTATTATTATTGTTGTTGTTGTTATTGTTGTATTTGTTGTTGTTATTATAATTGTTGTTGTTTATTGTGGCCGATATTCTTATAGTTTTAGTTGTTATCGTTATTTTATTGCCGTTGAAGATTTGATTTTCAATGTCGTTGTCTAGCTTATTGTTGTTGGTTGTTGTTGTTGCTAAAGATGTTATTATTATTATTATTATTATTATTATTATTGTTGTTGTCATAGTTGATGTTGTTGTTGTTGTTGTTATGCTGCTTCTGTTGGATGCTGGTTTCTAGATTGTCTTATTGATAATGTTGTTGATCTTGCGGTTGTTATAATAAATTAACATCATTATCATTATTGTTTGTTGTTGTTGTTGTTGTTGTATTTGAAGATGATGACCTCCTTATTGATTTGGGTTTTAAAGATTTTGTCGCGGATGTTTTATTATTATATATTATTATATATATATATATATATATATATATATATATATATATATATATATATATATTTATTTATTGATATGATTATTATAATTGTTATTAAATTAAAAAAAGATATTTAACTGTACAAAAATGTCGAGTTATAATCATGAGTAAGTACCTTAATGAGCTAGTTAACATTTCAAAAATTTGAATTCCAGGTGCGATTGATAGGTAATTGTTGAATGTATGTGATTTAGTATAACGTTTAACAATTATACTTGTGTAACACGCTAATAATTCCCCAAATCAATAAATAATACACAATCATCTGGCGTCATGTCTTGATTTATGAATTTTATACACAAATCGGTGAGAGCTTTATTTATTATCGGTGTCGAACATTACTGGGATACATAACTGAGGGCTCACTCACTCACTCACTCACTCACTCACTCACTCACTCACTCACTCACTCACTCACTCACTCACTCACTCACTCACTCACTCACTCACTCACTCACTCACTCACCACTCACTCACTCACTCACTCACCCAACCACCACCACTCACTCACCACTCACCACTCACCACCACCACCACCACCCACCACCCACCACCCACCACCACCACCACTCACTCACCCACTCACTCACTCACTCACTCAATCACTCACTCACTCACTCACTCACTCACTCACAATAATCAATCACTCACTTTCAAATCACTCACTCACTCACTCACTCACTCACTCAAGATTGAATGCTAGTAAGTCGATTTGTAGAGATCTTTGTTACTCCGCGGACGACTGAGGGGGGTGGTTGTGAAATCTGTACTTGTTCTGATATCGGGCGAGTGTGTGCGTGTGTGTGGGGGGGGGGGAGGAAACAAGGCAAAAGGTAAAAGTGTTCAGTTTTTTCATACAGGATGTTTGAAACACTCCAGATAGTAATGATAAATTATTACTTTTATATTATTATTATTATTATTTTTATTATTCTGGCATTATTATTGTTGTTGTTATTATTGATGATGCTGTTGTTGATGATATTGATGTTGATGTCGTTGTTGATATTATTGTTGTTGATGATGATGTTGTCGTCGATGTTGTTGTTGTTATCGATGTTGTTGTCATTGATATTGTTGTTATCGATGTTGTTGTAGATGTTGTTATAGATGTTGTTGTTGATGTTGTTATCAATGTTGTTGTTGCTATTGATATTGTTGTGGATGTTGTTGTTATTGTCGATGGTTGTTGTCGATGTTGTTATTGCTGTTGATGTTGTTATTGATGTTGTTGTTGTTGTCGATGTTGTTGTTGCTGTTGATGTTGTTGTGGATGTTGTTGTTGTTATTGTCGATGGTTGTTGTCGATGTTGTTATTGCTGTTGATGTTGTTATTGATGTTGTTGTTGTTGTTGTTGTCGATGTTGTTGTTGCTGTTGATGTTGTTGTGGATGTTGTTGTTGTTATTGTCGATGGTTGTTGTCGATGTTGTTATTGCCGTTGATGTTGTTATTGATGTTGTTGTTGTTGTTGTCGATGTTGTTGTTGTTTTTGTTGTTGTTTACAATCTCCACCTATTATAACAATTTAAGACCATATCGATCACTCTATCCTATGTTTCCAATATTAATTGGCCGCGATAAGCCTGACGTATGCTCCTCGGGGCAACGGAGATTGGCATCACATCGTACGGGCTCACCTGTCGTCATTAGGTCCCCAAAAGAGCCAGCACGACATCGACACTTACGCCAGCCGCGACCGGGATTCGATCCCAGAACCATTATCCTTAATGTACCTGTTGTTATCCGCGCGAATAGGGGGTGGTGGCGGGTGGACCGGTTTTTGGCGCCGCGCCGAACTGGTCGATAACGCGGATGGTCGGCCGGAGCAGGTTCCTTTTGACGTCCGAGCCAAACGACGCCGAATGGAAGGCTAAAAAACTGGTAAATAAATGATCAAAAGGCGAACAAACAAAGGCTCTAAATGAGTGTATATTGTCTGAGCTAAAGGGGGGGGGGGAATGAGGGGAAGTTGATATAGTCTGGCTGGCCCGCAACCGACATTGATCGTCACGCCATCTTGCGGATCGTCACCGAATAAATACGGCACTGTGCGGGCCATTTTGTGGACAATCGGTGATCGGTGATCGGTGATTGGTGATTGGTGATTGGTGAGTTATGTGATGAGAAACGTCATCGTTTGGACATTTCGGCGGCAGGATGGACAGTTTTGGGCGGATGTTGTTGTAATTGTTGCTGATTTTGATTGGATTTTTCTCTCTCTCTATTTGTCTGTCTCTGTCTGTCTCTGTCTGTCTGTCTGTTTATTTGTGTATCTCTCTGTCTCTCTCTGTCTCTGTATGTCTGTCTGTTTGTTTGTCGTCTGTCTCTCTGTCTCTCTCTGTCTCTGTCTGTCTGTTTGTTTGTCGTCTGTCTCTCTGTCTGTCTGTCTGTCTGTTTGTCGTCTGTCTCTGTCTGTCTGTCTGTCTGTCTTTGTCTGTCTGTTTCTCTCTCCCCTCTCTCTCTCTCTCTCTCTCTCTCTCTCTATATATATATATATATATATATATTGCGTGTGTGTGTGTGTGTGTCGTCTCTCTCTCTCTCTCTCTCTCTCTCTGTGTGTGTGTGTGTGTGCGTGTGTGTGCGTCTGTCTGTCTGTCCGTCTGTCTGTCTCTCTGTGTGTGTACACAGAGTGGACGAAAATTGGAGCTATTTGTTAGTACTCATTTTTCGGTATTGTTTACTTATGTAAACGTCTGCGTTTTTTTTCTTTGTTACGTCATATGTTTACACTGTCGTCATTATTCTACTATTCCGTGTTTTCTGGACACCTGCTTGGGCTAATTGGCAGCGTGGTCGGTCACAGACCTCTGACATTCAGGTTCAAATCCCGCTATAGCTATGTCTGAAGGCTGTTTCATGGATCACTTCGTCGCTTCGGAGGTGGCTCGGCCCATTCAACTTACCGTGCAAACAAGAGTGACCTTGTGATCTCAAGATTTCACACGTTTACCCTGTTTACCATTTTACATTCTGACTTCCATTCTGAGTGCGTAATTGGATTTCAATATTTCGACCAATCAGAAGCGAGCAGCGCCGTGCTGCGCGTAAGCCAAGATGGCGGCTTACGCATCCGTCGAAAGATTGTGCTGACGTCTGTCGGCGGCGATGGACAAGTAAGAGATCCAGTATAACTTGAATTTATAATTTATACGTCAACATTCTATCAATAATGCCATATGTCGTTGCGTTAGGAAAACGTTGCTTATTGAAGGGAAACGTTCACTGAAAATAAAACCATCTGACAGCAGAGCGTTTAGATACACACACACACACACACACACATACACACCAGACACATGCTTAGGTATACGCACACATTTATCAATATGTGGAGGTATGGAACATTTTATTTTTAGATTAATGTATGTATAGTTGTATTTAGATTTATGGAGGTAGGTTTCGAAGGATGTTTAGATATGTTGATGCTCTGTGCCTGTTGCCTCTTACTATGTACCCTAAAACACACGAAACGGACTGGAACAGATCGGAACGGAACAGAACAAAGGGAACAAAGCAAATAAATAAAGCCGTAAAACATAACACGCCATTACCCCACAATTTATTGGCCGTTCTGCGTTTTTCCGTAGGCCGGAGTTGACCGCATCCGTGTTTGATGGTTACCGAGCAACATGGCCTAGCTTACGGTCAGACACGTCTTACGGGCACGACGAACCGGGGCGACCTCCCTGACCCGCACGATTGGTGTTAATTTGTTTATATTGGGGGGGGGGGGGGTCTCGGCTCGTCTCTACTTGCTCGGTTGTCTCAGACCCTCCCTATGTCCTAGAAATGGCACGCATTACGATGAACGGTTGTCCACGGTTGTCTCACCCAGACATATAGGACATCCTATTTAAAAACACTAAAACAGCCGATGCCGTGAATTGCTTCGGAAAAACAATCGAAAACTCATTTGTTCGGAAGGTGTTCTAATTATTATTAATATTAATATATAATTAATAATCTTTGATATTTCCAACCTCAGAAATCGTCAATTATTATTCTCTCTCTCTCTCCCCACCTCTTATATATCTATCAATTATATATATATATATATATATATATATATATATATATATATATATATATATATATATATGGCTCTACTATGTATGGGTGGGGGGTTTAAGCCAACTCTCCGGAGCCAGCCTACAGGTTAGAGTTCAAACTGAACCAATTAACACGTGTTTATGGGATATTTCAATATTTCCCTCTAGTGTTGACCCTCAGTCACGTGTCCCATGTCTGACCTACCTCGAATGTAAACAACCCACACAGCCATTAACAGGGTTATTGTCTAGTAATCTATTTTATTTTTATCTGTTTGCTTATATATAGCTCACTAGAACACATTATATAAATGTGTGTGTGTGTGTGGGGGGGGCGTGCACGCCTGCGTGATGTGGACGTCTGCATGACGTAACTGGGTGCGTGGTTTGCCACACATTTTTAGGACCTAGCCTCAAAACTCGGTCGGGCTTAGTCTGAAGGAACTTCATCCTTTCACTTCGCCACATTACATTTGAAGGTCATTTGTGCCATTTAGACTAGCATGTGCACCACGTGACCGTAAACCATCAATATTTACATTTAAAGCAATACTTGGAAACTTTCCATGCTACACCAAAATGCATAATTACTCATGAATATTCGGTTTTGTCCGTTTTCACTCAGCAAGTTCCGCGGACAGATTTGTGTAATGACTTTATCAATATGTATGTGTGTGAGGGGGGGGGTATCCTCCTCTCTCTCACACTGTGAGTTTTGATATAGTTTTTCCCAGTTATATGAATGATGTTACCAATCTGTGCCTGGCAACACTGAGCATGCGTGCATATTCCGCTGTATAATCAATTAGCCACGTGGTGACCGACTCGAAGTGATCATTGTAAACACAAACATACTTAGCACGACGTTTCTGCCGATGAGAACGCATATTTTACGTTTAACTTATAATACATAAAGTACTAGGGTCACTACTGATAATAAAAGTAATTGTTATTAGAACTATTCGAAAAGGGTATTGGCCAACAAAGAATTACTTTAACGTGAGATAATGATATCAGGGCAGGACCGGACTTAAGCCTGACCAGGCTAGAAATAAGGGGCGTGAGCCTGTGGTAGCCTGACGTCATGAGCCTGCCAACAAAGCTAAAAGCGGCAACAATACCATCAGAAGGTACAATAAACCCCGTATAGAACCCCGCCACATTAGTACCTCAAACTCAGCCGTATTTGGGTTCGGTTTCAGACTAGTTGGAAAATAATGATTCAAACTCGATGAATGCTTTTAATTCATAACCGTAAAATATTGATATTTTGTTATATTTTATTAGCAGAACGATGAATTATAATATATTTTTAGGTTAACGTTGATTGAACATCAGACCATCATCTGTCAGCCACTTCGAGGCAATGCTCGTAGCTTGTGGTTAGTTTGGGTCGTAAAAGAAAACCGGACCGGACACTGTGCGGCGCTTAATATGGTTGCCATGGCAACCAGCACCGACTTCCGGTCAGGGCAAAAACGCGCGTGAGCGATTCCAATGACAACAAAACGTTTTATGGTCGGAACCGAGTCCTGCCGACAGCTTTGTTCTGTAACATTCTAAATTGTACGAAGACAGGACACTGGATTCTGATCTGGTATGTTTGGATGACAAATGATTGTTGATCTAAATGAATGAATGAATGAATGAATGCAGTCTATTCCCAATATCCACATACAATAGGGACCTATACAATATTAGGTATGGATATTAACTTAGCTTTTCATCAGTAAATAATGTGGTATATCTATTGCAGGACAAGTCTAGATATTGCTGTCTTCTCACTGGCCTCAAATAACAATTGAATTAGCTTCGAGGATGTCAAAGCGGGTGTCAGCAGAGATAAATTGGAAATCAACTTTCCGAAGTTTCTTATTCTAACTGGCGATTTGTAGAAAGATGCTACCGTGTCATATGATAATTGTCTATATTTGATTATACATCAAACGGATTTGACAGGAAGATTACGACACATGTTTTTGTCGCCCTGACCGGATGTTCGGACATGTTTATCACGAGGTTATTGGTTGATACTCTTCATCTTCTGATATAACCCTGTATCCTATTGGATAAGTCCATTTTCAAATTAATGACGTTGCAAGAGGGATGCATACCCCATACATAAACAAATATCATCTGCCCGGATGTTGGTATTTCCCCTAATATAGTCGATTTATGACAGTAACAGCCGTTTGACGGACGGATGTGTGGATGTTTGTTCTACAGTAGGGGTAGGGGTTTGAAACCGTATTATTATTATTATAAATATTCGTGTCTCGGTCAATATCAAGTAGGAATTGAGATTTTAGTTGACGAGTCCCCCCCCCTCTCCTACTTGAGGATGAGCTTGTATGAGATACTTAGAAGTCCATAATTTCTGGAAAAAGATTAAACTTATTCTTCAGACAAATCTGCTCAAATAGCAGCCTTTTCAGGTACTTAGGATCCGCCATTCAAAGTTTCTATCCAACTTTTAGGTAGCTTATATTCAGATTTTTGGGCATCCCGGTATCACAGTCAGTAGATCGTTCCATTAGAATTCTCCAGATTGTGAGTTCGAATCCCACTTACATGGTTAGAAGCTAAATCTATTAGGCCTTATAAAGTTTCACTAGCCCGAAAGTTAGCCAGTGAGCGCAGCGAGGGTATGGTAGGGGGTCAGGATAGTGGTAGTGGGGCCCTTGATGGTCCTTAAGACGCTACGTCATTGGTCGAAATATGTAAATAGGTCGCGAAGCGGCCAATCACAGCGCTTCATACACGCGGTCACAAGACAATTCGTGTAGTCGATCCAGAAATTTCTAGAATTATTCTTGATATTCTCCAAAGAGACCCCCTCCCCAAATATATCTATTAGCCCTGCAGGCTAATTACACACCTATTCTACTAACCCACAGGTATTTCTATCAGTCTGGGACTAACGGGCTAGCGCTTATTTCGAACGCTGCCCTTATACTCGTTCTTGTGGGATGTTTCACCAAGGAGTTTCCCCTCCCCCATATGTTTTGATTTAATATTGTTTACTGTACAGATGGTCCGAGCCACTCCGATATTCATAGCCCTTTGACTAAATCTACATATTATTATTATTATTATTATTATTATTATCATCATCATCATCATCATCATCAGCATCAACGTTATCAGCATCATATGACAAGCAAATTTCTTTCTGACAAACAGAAATATTCATTAACAACGATCATCAGCACAACCCCTGCCATTGCACCGCCCGCCCCTCGCTTT
>JAODUP010000194.1:155000-157500 GCA_025642065.1 Paralvinella palmiformis | reverse complement strand
GACATACAAAGGTTCTTCGAGGCTAACGAGGAGCAAATGGGTTCAAAAAGGGTTCTTCGTGAGAGCCTTTTTCTTGCAAGGGTTCTTTCAACCTTTGAGTAAAAATAAAACAACCAATTCAATGGATATATATACCATGTACTTTAAGTATTATAATATTTGAAATATATCGTATCACATGATAATATTATGGATATATATATATATATATATATATATATATATATATATATATATATATATATATATATATAAATATTACCTGGTTTTGTAGAAAGATATTCTATTAATCTAAGATTGTTTTACCGTGACACTGTTTGAAATTTGTTTCGAGCCACGTGATCCACGTGTGAACAAAGGAAAACATAATTCACAAACAGTAATTAACATTTATAGCGAAAAGTTACACGGGATCAGTCTCATCAGATCGAAGCTTTTTGTGTGAACGGCCATATTTGTTGTTGGTCTCCATTAGGCTAAAGAGGAGGTATATACGTGAACAAGATTAGCGGGGAAAGTCTGACACGTTTTGTCACGTAAAATCACAAATTAAGGTAACTATGTTTTTCTATTACATGTAAATTTAGCCTGGGACACGGGCAGAAGTGCCCCCAACGATTAGCGCGGCTGACATTTATTTTATTTGATCGACTTATTACCCGGAGATGTCATCGTGGTTTCCGGCGAAAATTATTATCGTCAACGAAATCAGCTCAACTGTACGATCTTCAGGGAACAGGCTGCGATGAGGTGATCGCCTGAACCGGAAACGAGCGACATTCATCAGTTCACAAATAACCAACCATCTGCCAAGCATTGTAAAAACCATCCTGTTTACTACTCCGTGTTTATTGGGGTTATATCTGGATATAGGACAGGTCAAATGTCAGGAAAGCAAATACGGAATGAATGCTTACCCCCCCCCCCAATAATTACTGACGGAATGGTCTTAGAAATTTATTAATAATGCTTAATAAAGTTTATTGAACGATGAAACAATGACAAAACACAATACGATGTATAGTTAATTAACACATTCAGTTAGGTAAATGACGCTTAGAGAAATTGCCTATTGGTAGTGTGCCCATTGTTGACAGGTAGATACACATACATACACGGGCGCGCACACGCGCGCACACGCACACACGTACGTAGGCAGACACACACGCACATACACACATACATGTTGTGTGTCGGTGTGTATATATTCGGGTGCGTCTATGTGTATGTATGTGTGCATGCATGCGTGCGTGTGCATTAGCGCACTCGCGAGCGCTCGCGTCTATATGTAATCTGGCCGGCTTTGAGAGATTACGCAATTCTCCACGAGAACCCAGTCGAAGTAATATACCTGTATTCCTTCAATCAACAGTCAACACGTCATCCGTTACGTCACGAATATATTATCATAAATCGTGACAGGTAATGACGTCAGATATCAATCAGCTTTTATTATCTTATCATAATAAACGTACAACGATAAACAAAGGTTAATTAGTACATTATTTTGATGATCAATAATTAACAGCTTCATCAAAGGTGACAAATGTCCTGTCATTAACGACCCGTACGGGTTGTCTCGTGTCAGTTATCTTGTTCATGTGTGTGTTTTTCTTGTGTTGTCCCGTGTTGTTTGTCCTATTTATGTTGTCCTGTTAGTTTTTCCTGTTTTTGTTATCCACTTTTCGGTGGACCTGTCAATATTGACATCTGTCTACTGTCTTGTTAGTATATTTTCATGTACATGTTATCCTGTTAGTGTTGTCCTGTTAGTGTTTTCCTGTTAGTGTTGAACATGTTAGTGTTGCCCGCTTAGTGATATATTGTATCTGTTGTCCTATTAGTGTTGTACTTTTAGTGTTGGTCATGTTAGTGTTGTCCTGTTAGTATTCTCCTGTTAGTGATGTCCTGTTAGTGTTTTCCTGTTAGTGATGAGCTGTTTGTAATGTCCTGTTAGTGTTCTTGTTTAAGTGATGTCCTGTTATTGATGTATTGTTAGTATTGTCTTGTTAGTATTCTCCTGTTAGTATTGTCCCGTTAGTGTTGTAGTGTGTGTTGTCTTGTTAGTGATGTCCTGTTGGTAGTCTCCTGTTAGTGTTGTATTGTCCTTATTTTTGTTGTCCTATATCTATTGCATTATTTGTACCGTTTTGTGCATGTTGCCCTGTTAGTATTAATTTGTTATATATATACTCTGTTAGTTCTCTTAACTCTGTTAGTCCTCCTCACTCTGTTAGTCATCCTCACTCTGTTAGTCCTCCTCACTCTGTTAGTCATCCTCACTCTGTTAGTCCTCCTCACTCTGTTAGTCATCCTCATTATGTTAGTCCTCCTCACTCTGTTAGTCATCCTCACTCTGTTAGTCCTCCTCACTCTGTTAGTCATCCTCATTATGTTAGTCCTCCTCACTCTGTTAGTCATCCTCACTCTGTTAGTCGTCCTCACTCTGTCAGTCCTCCTCACTCTGTTAGTCCTCCTCACTCTGTTAGTCCTCCTCAGT
>JAODUP010000194.1:150000-152500 GCA_025642065.1 Paralvinella palmiformis | reverse complement strand
TGTCTGTCTGTCTGTCTGTCTGTCTCTATCTTTCTCTCTCTTTGTGTGTGTGTGTGTGTTCCACCGCCAACTCTCAGAGACTCATAAATACTGATTACATCATTGGGATAATTCATCAGGGAATCATACCCAGACATTAACACCCAAACAAAGATTTGATTACCGAGTGAACGTTCTCGGTATATTGATATTAACCACAATACCAATATTGTACCAGATAAAAGTTCGGTATCAAAGAAAATAGCAACGTGGTATCATATATTCTCAGTTTACAATGGTAAGGCAACTGATATATACACTGTATAGCACCTGATGCTCACACCTGTAGGGCACCTGATACTCACATCTGTATGGCACCTGTTACTTACACCTTTAATGCACCTGATGGTCACACCTGATACCCACCTTAGCCAGGAATAAGATATTCATACAAGTAAAATACCAGATACCATATACTCACCTAGTACCTTTAATAGTACTCACAGTGTTACAACATTTGATTCTGATATGGAGAGAGCAATTGATACTCGCGATGATACGGCATAGAGTATTTAATGTTAAACCTGGTAAAGCATTTGATACTCACTGGAGCACTTAAATCGACGCTTACCTTATAGAGACTCTGGTATTCATATTTATTAGATTATCTGATATTGACGACGATAGAAAATATGGTACTCATATACCCATACAAAATATAATACTCACAATAATAGACTACCCAATACTGGCACTAACTTAGTACATAAATTCAAACTCAATTGAGTACCGGGTTACCCGCGTTAATTAAGGCTTAGGATACTTGCATTAATGCAGCCATTAATACTCATACTACCATTGTACATAATACTCAAATTATTATTGTGAAAAATACTCAATACTGTTTTGTAGATTGTGCTCAACTTATGATTGTACTAAATATTATTATTTTATAATAATCAATCTGTTTTTCTACTCACAATATTACACAATATTATGCTCGCTTCATTACACTAAGTGGTAATCAAAATATTAATGGCGATACAATGGCACAGTAGATAGAGTATTACGTTGCAAACCTCCAGGTTATGGTTTCGAATTCAATGTCTTACCGAATTCAACTCAGAATGTACATAATACTTGTACTCGTAAAATACTTGATACTCAGAAATTACAACACATGATACTTAAAGCATTATAATATAGGATACTCACACTATTATAGCCCATGCCACATTTCTACAGTACAGTATTGTTACGTTATTACATTGTGAACACCCTTGAAATACAGAATACTCACACTATTACAATACAGGATACTCATATCATCATAGTATACGATACTCCGACTATAACATTACAGGATACTCACAATATTACGATATTTCATACTCGTCACTGTCTAATCTAACATTGCCCAGTTTTAGCTAAGATACAGCTTTGTTATTCTACACCAAAGGCTAAATGCAGCCGTGGGCGTGTATGCGCTTGCGTGCGTGCGTGCGCGTACTCATGCATCATCGTATGTGTACATGCGTGAGTGCATTAGTATCTGCATGCGTGTGCACGGACAAACCGTGTAACAGACATGATTCAACTCACGAAACCGCCAATAAATTTTCGACCCCCCATCTTTCCTACCCGAAACAGGTCCACTCTGTTGTGGTGACACGTCTAACTTGGTTACGACTTGTTGTTGGGCCGATGTTACACGTTTATCTTGTTACGAACGGCTCGGCCCAGCTGCCGTGATTTCTGGGCGATAATAGGCTGGGCGTCGTCTGGCTGGCCGGTGGCGCTACCTTCGCATAAATCACGTGCTAATTTCGTAATTTTTCGCTCCACTAATCAATTCCTCCCCATTCGTTAATGGAACGCCGACCGGAAGGAATGCGGATCGCCGACAGAGGGCCAAGCGCGAAACGAGGTCACTTAGGGGACGTTTCGCCCTTCGCCGTCGAACCGCACCCTCCATCGCCTGACGCGGGCTGAAACGAACAAACGACACATTTTCCGCCGAAACGGCGCGCAACAGTCATTGTAAAATTGCCCTCCATCACGTCCGGTTGCCCGAACAACGCGAAACAACCGGTGCCGATTCGGGCCAAGCCGGAACACGCCGTGGTGTTTTCGGGGGGGGGGGAATGTACGGCACTTCAAGATGGCCGCCCACTCGAAAGATGGCCGCCCACAGCTGGGTGGGTCCGGTTTTGACTAAATCGAGAGGAATTATCGGCCTAAAATGGCGTGTCTGACATCATCAAGTGAACAGTTGGGGCCGAATGGTGTCTGATGGTGTGTATAATTAAACATGGATGATTGGTGACGACGATGATGATGATGATGATGTTGATAATGGTGGCGATCGGTCGGCGGGGGTAATGAACGATGGATGATGGAATTTGGCGGGAAGAGAGGCAGACGAACATCAAACGATTCCCGCCATGTCGTCTGTATCGGACAGACGGTCGTTTGTTGTCGTGTCTGTTGGTCGGCAGACGACAGACGGCCAGGTAACACA